>WBNM01025950.1:15483-75323 GCA_013399055.1 Ramphastos sulfuratus | reverse complement strand
AAAGAAAAGAAAAAAAAGAAAAGCTGCCTTTAGAGTGCCTTTATCTCTTAAATTTAGATACCCACTCATGAGGATGTGTGACCTTGCTGCCAGCTCATGTACTCAGCGATTCTCTTTTTAGTTTAGATCTAGTGCTTTCCTGAAATAATACACAGCTTTGTGGGCCTTACCAGTGGGAATATGGAATAAGGTAAGTCTGTGGTAACCAACCAAACAGGCAATAAAAATTGGAACTTGAAAAAGCTGTTTTTAAAGAGTTGGTGTAAAAGATTAAATATGCTTTAAGGTATACCTGTTGTGAGTCATCTCCTGGCTGCATGCCAAGTGGTGAGCAGTTCCTTTGGATGCTTAAGGGCAAATGATGGCACAGTTAATACTTCAGATGCCTCTGGCACCCTTGGACTCCCAGCAAGGGTTAAACAAAGGTAACACTGAGTTAGCTGTGTTTAGGTTTCAGTGTGTGACAGAAACTTTCAGCACACAGGTGTTACTGAAGATTGCTTGCAGTCTTCCTAAGCAAGAATTGCTTATCAGGGATAATACCATAACAATCAAATTCCAAATATATGAGTGTGGGAAACGTCTATGAACTTTAGAGAGTTAAGGAAGTTCTCCTTCCTTCCTATGTCTTTCTCAGATTTCTACCTCCTCTTTTGTACTCTTGGTGCTAAGGGAAAAAATGTTATTGAAATCTTTGCAATTCACTCTGGAATTCTCCTCACTATTGCTGTTTGTTCTTTTCTTTCTTGAGTTCTTCTTGTGCCTGTCCATCACAGGACTCTCCTATCAACTTGCTCCTGCTTAATAACCTGTGAGATGTGAGCTGGTGGCTTCCTCCTGCCCCATACTTATATTGGTCAGAATTTTCACATCTGAGGTATTGCCAGCTACTGGAGAGACCTGTGTTGCCTGTGTGAATATATCTTTCACTAGCAGACATCTTTCTGGATCTGCCAGAGAGAAACAACAGCTGCTGCTTGTGCTGGTCATGTGTGTGAGTGCTGTGTGTGTGGCTCTGTATGGGTCTGTGCTTGGCGTTCACCAGTGGCTGGCCATGTGTGTTGTTCCTAGCCTGAACGTGGGAACAAGGAGCTGCAGCAACCTCGCAGCAGCTGGGTGAGGGCAGGCAGAAAGCCCCTGGGTGCTGCTCTGGATACGGTTGGTAAGATGTGATGGAGAAAAACACACACTGCTCCTTGTGTAAGTTTGCATTCAAGATTTAATCTTGGACCGCTTTGCAGACACTGGCTTGAGGTGGGGGCTTTATTTACAACAGAAGACTCTCACATCATTGAGAGTTGTGTCATCCCATATTCCCTGAGGTGCTTGCACCTTTGTCTGGAGCCCACAGATGGCCCCAGAGGTGCAGTTGCTGCTCCACGGGCCAAAGTGACCCCCTGAAGTTCCCAACCCCTCCAGCTTTGTCCCATCTGAGCAAGCAAACCTCACGTTGTTGGCCATCGTGTCATCAAGCAGGTACCTCCTCTTTTCCACACGCAGTGAGAAGGAAACCAGCTTGCTGCTGGAGCAGAACTGAGCTTTGGTCCAGTTTCCCCAGCTGCCAGAAAAGAAAAACAACTTGCTAAGGCACGTTCAGCATCTGCTGCACCAAAACTCACCTGGGACCCTGTTATTCCTGAGGTAAGGGACCTAAATAGGAATGGTGGATTTCTACAAGCACTTGTCTGACTCTGCTTCCCCATCAGCCCCTAGATGCCTGGCTACCATCAACCCCTGAGCTTCCCTGCTGCTGCAGAACCCCTTGGGAATTTCAGCTGCTTGCTTTGTCCACGTTAATGTGATTTTAAAAGCAAGCATTTGAGGAAAAGGAGAATGTACAGGTGCAAGACTGCATTTTTGAACTCTGCTTCATCTTTTGAAGTACTAATCCCTTCCCTGGGACCAGATCTCTACCTTAAAACCTTTACACTTTGTGGTCAGGGGGACCTCAGCTATGTCCTCAAGCAGAGTGAGGAGCTACCTTCAAAGAGGCTTGGGAGCCCATGGGGAAGCCATTGTGCTAATTTTCCTTCTTGCTCCCCTGAAGGCCAGTGAGAAAGCAAAGACTACTCACCGTCCCACAGAGGACTCGATGACTGCGCCATCACTGCAGAGCAGGCGGATGCCGTTCAGAGCCGTGTCATCATAAAACAGCCAAAATCCCTGGTAGTCATCCACCTTCCAAGAGGGGAAGAAAATGGAAAGGTCAGCACCCTCCCTCGTTTAGAGGAAGAGGTGAGGTGAGCCCTCGTGATGAGAGACTCCAGGGACAAAGCCAGGCATAGGTAGTGCTGCTGAGGTGGGCTGTGAGGCAGCTCCATAACATTTCTCAGCCAGCCCTCTGCTTTTTCTCCAGACTGCAGAGCAGAGGTTCTGGACACAGAAATACTTAATGGCTGCTGTCCTGGGTCATGCCCATCCTCTTGCCATGTGCTGTGACACCGACAGCTGAAGTGCTGGCAAGTGGGAGTTGTTCCAGCCCCTTGGGTGCAGGCTGTGCTGTACTGACCCCAGGTGGTTTCTGGCTCCATGCTAAGATACGGCTCTTCTGTTAAGATATTGTTCACTGTCAGGGACCTGGGAAAGCTGCTCCATACTGCAGATTTCTTGCTGATAAGGTTGCATGAGTGGTGGAGATAGAATGTTAAGTGCTGTGATGGGACTGAATGTTACCACCTGCCCTTCTGAGGCCGGAACAAAGCGAGAGCATTTCACAGCAGGGTTTTATCCAAAGGAGGAGTGAAAACTTACCTTCAGTGCAAATCCTTTAACGTAGCCACTTGGGCAAAATTGTTGGTGCCCCCAAGAGCCCCAGGGTCCTCCATTGGGCACCACAAGGATGGACTCATATTTGCGTGCCTCCATGCCACAAAGGCAGCAGAAGCTCAGTAGGCAGAGGATGGCAGAGATGAGCAGCTGCATTGCGGAGGACCTGCTCAGTGCCTCATCGCACAGAGGTGATGGCATGGGGGAATTTATGAGCCAAGAGAGTGGGAAAGAGTCCCTAGAGAGTGTCAACAAACCCCACAGGGAGTGTTAGCTGTTGCTATGTACTGCTCCTGATGACTGCCTGTCCTTCCTTGGTGGGGCCACCCTTGCCAGGCAGAAGAGTTGGCACTGGTATACACTGGCCAGAGGGCTTACAGGGCTGTGAAAATATGTTCACGTAGGTGAAGGGAAATGGTGCAGAGCTGGGGCCACTCTGAGCTAAGCTAAGTCACCAAGAGGCTGCTGCGGTTTGGGTCCTGGCAGTGTTTTGAGGAGAATGTGGGAAAGAATAAGGTGGTGGGAGGGGTGGTGGGCTGTAAGGGGAAGAAACCTCTGAAGGGGTCAGGCAAAATGGAGGTGGAGGAATCTTTGGGTCCTTCACCCTGTAGAAGTCCTCACTTCTTTTCCTTGCTTTTCTTTTCTCCTCACCATCCCACTGAGGTTGAGGAAAGTAGCTGTACTGCAAGCCACGGCGTTTTGCTCTGGCATGTGCATTAAGTGTAGGAGACTATGCAAAAGGTGGGAATTCCTTCTCACGGCAACTGATCCAGCTGTCCTGTGTAGCCTCTGCTGAATTCAGTGCAGTTTAGTCATGTCTTTCTTGTACTGTGGGCAGGGAAATGGGAGCGAAACTGCACACAGTCCCATCATCCCATGAACTTGTGCAGACAGCTCCCAACTGCTCATGTGTGTCTTAGGAGATGTGAGCACAGAGAGGGTGGGAGATTCCAGCAGAAGTAGACCCTTCTGCTGTGTTCTACTCAAATGGGAGCTTCTGTTGCATGCCCCATTCCTTCAGAGGGCATAGCCAGAGAGGAAGATTGACAGCGATATTCAAGGGTGTCCTCTGCTTATTTGCAGAGTAGGAAGATAAGCTGCTCACAATTCCATTGATGAGTCAGTGATGATGTCATTTGGGGTACTTGTTCTATGACATCTATACCAGCAGTATATCTTACAGTGTAAACATAGCCAGCATAGGGAAAAAGAGTTGTTTCAGGCTTCATTTAGTGAAGACTGAAATAGCTTGCCTCAATAATAGAAATTTTGTGAAGAGGAAGGAGAAAGAGTTGCTTTCAGCTGAAATCCTCTAATGTTTTCCCTTGGGTAAAATTGCGAACATCTTCAGTTTCTAACAGCAGCCCATGGGAGACACTGAGGACAAAGATGTCTAATTGTGGTGTGGTATCTCATAGGTGGCGTGAACCTGACAGAAAGAAGACAATAAGAGCAAAGGGCTATGTGGTCAGGGTGCTGGTTTGGTGAATGGATAGCTCATGGACATTTTGCCACTTCTGGCAATACAAGACAAGATTGGGGTGTCAACTGCATTTCCTCATAAGAGGAGCAACACCCACAGCAAGAATAATTAATAGGCCATTACCGGGTACCTTATCAAGTAAAGAGCTGTGAATAAGTGATATGAGCAACCATCTTCATTAATCATCCTGACTGCATCATGTTCAGGATATATGGGAAGTTATGAAGTAGTGGCAGAGACAGCTAGAACTGTAAAGGTTCATAAGGAGAAGCAGTGAAGAGATGGTAGAGGAAGAGACCCCAGGCTGGCTAATGGCAAATAGATAGAGGTGTTTTACAGTTTGTAGATATATCCACAGACCTGAATCTTGCTCCATTTGAAAAGGTTTGTTTTGTCTTCTACTTTCATTCAACTTCTCCTGTTTCCTTTCTGTCAATCAGTCTGATCTCCAGCCCCAAACACCCTGACACTGCAGGTAGGAGAAGGGGATGCAGGTCTGGGGAAAGACTGTTCATCATCTTTGCTGATTTTTTTTTGTTGCTGCCTTTTGACTGCTTGGGGAGGAGGTGGTGGAGTCAGCTGCACTGGGTCAGTGGTTCCGTGATATTCTAGGAGGAAGCAGTAGAAACAATTCACATGAGTAATTAACTCTGCCTGTGGGAGAAAGTGAACAGTGTGCTTTTCTATAGCTTCAGAGCGGGGAGGCAGAAAACAAACAAGGAATCAATGTCAGCTTTTTGATTCCCTCTATTGTCTCTCATTAATTTTTAATCCTTGCAGGGTGATGAACCTCTTTCTTGAGCCAAAGAAACTTTGAGGGGTTTTGCCCTAGAGAAACCTTTCCAACTCTAGAAGTAAAGCATGAACTGGCATGAAAATGCCAGGATCAGTATCAGCAGTTGAATTTGCGCTGCTGTGGGGCAGGGCCAGTGAGTACTTGTGGCTTAATCTGCTCATACAGTGAACTTCTCTGAGTATCCAGTGATGTTTCTGCTAATGAACATTTTCTCATCTAGCTCTTTCTCTTTTCCTTCTCATTCTTTTTATCTTCTATTAACTTGCAGTCCTCCAAGTCAGGCAGGGAAAATACCAACTTGCAAGCCCAGGACAAGTGGATTCTTCATTATGTTAGATTGCAAATCTGGGCTTCGAACTTCTCAGTGAGTCTGGGAGGATAGCATTAGACTCAGCAATAGAATTGAAGACATGATGGCCAATGCAAAACAATGAGCAGTTATGTATTCAAACATAGAAACAGCATTTTTTTTTTTTAAACAACTGGACTCCACCTTCTCACGACAGAAAAGAACTGAGAGTTAAAATATAAACAAAGTCTTTGAAAACAGTGCAAAATAAGTCCTGAAAATAATCAGAAACCAGCAGAATACAGAAGATAGTCACACAGTCTAGATAAAAGAGTGACTTGCTTGCAGTATCTTTGTTGGCATTGCATACATGCATTTACATTGTAGATCCCTATGTGTAGGTTAGGTGAATCCCATTTTCCATGGGCTAGAAGGTATTTTGATATATGCTTCCTGTTTTCAAGATGGTGGAGCTCTCCAAGGAAAGAACAGGAGCTGTGTTCTCAGTTGGTCTTCGTCTTTAACAACATAAACCTTCTTAGATGATGNGATTCTATGATTCTATGAGAAAAAGTTTAAGTCGTATGCAGCCTGGAAACATTCTTGCAATGGCCTTGTAATGTCATTGGAGATAAAGCCAGTTAAATTGTTCCTGTATCTGGAAAGTAAAGATGGGTTTTTATAGTGGCAAGAGATCCTGGACAGAGCTATATGCAGACCAATATGATCCAAGCAATGCCCGTTTATTGCATGTGAGTATACCCTTATATACTTTTTAACAGACTGTGAGGGTTAGTTCATTGTTAAGCAATTGGTCCAAATCACTAAGGCATGAACTCTGTGGCATTAGGCAATTGGTGTCCTGGTAGGCATAAATCCTGCCAGGCTGGTTTAAACTCTTGCTCAATCCTCCTTCTGTTCAGGGTCCGGAAGTTGAGTAGATTGAGCTAAGCTAAGCAAGCGAAGCCCTGGGGCTGGGAGCTTAGCACTAGGTGTCTGGTGCAGCCCCTCAATGTGCCTGTGTGCTTGCATGAGGCACGAAGCTTTGAATGCATTGGGCAGTACAAGAATGCCAAATGCCTATTGGCCAGTTTCTCTTTCAAATTGGTCTATTTAAGGGGGGTGATTTAGAAGCTGTCCCCCTCTCTTGCTACACAGCAGCCTTTTCCTGCACAAGCTGTCCTCAGAGATCACCTCTCTGCAGCACTCGTTAGTGGCTCGTTACCTGGGAATCGCCGTGGCCACGTGTTTGCAGCTTACACTGGCTCTGCAGCTCTCTCTCCTCCCCGCCTCTGCCGGGAATACTTTGTATTTTACCGCGGGATCATTTGCCGTGAGTTTTCGAAGCGTTTTGTACAGGAAACTTGCTCAGGGACCATTTATCATGAGTACCACGTGCTGGGGTTGATGCGGAGCCTCTGCAGCACAGTTAAAGTTTTCCTGTTTCGCGTTCCTCTTTTCCCCAAGTTCTGATTGTTTTAACAGTTTAATTCTGTGTTAATAAATATCCTCTGTGCCAATATTTCCTGTCGACCGAAAATCCAAAGAATATGAGGGATTTTTCCCCGAATTTTTGAATATTAATTAAAAAATTAATATTCAGAGATATTAATAAAAATATTCATAACCGGATATTAATATCTCATATCAATTGGTCTAAATTGTTAAGGGACAAGCTGTTGGCATTAGGCAATTGGTTCATCATTATCTGTTCAAATGCTTCGCGAGAGTCCTTGTTTTGGTTTGATCACCTATTGTTGTTCAGGTCTCCTGGCAGCAGCTCCCAGCTGGTGTCCTTGCCCTCCAGATGAACCTTCATGTGAAGCTTTTCAGCTCACAATTAGCAGTTAGCACAGGTTGGATTGCTCACATGTCCATTTATTACAAAGTGTTTCCCTATAGGTTTTGGATAAAAGACCCAGTTTTAAGCATACTTTGGTGCTGCCAAAGGGCCACTCAAGCTTCGAAGCCTGTTGCACTCCTGCTGCTGTCATGTCCCTTTAAAAATAGATGAAGAATCTCAAAACTTTCTATGCCACTAATTGTATTCTTTGAGAACTAAGGGACAGGCAGTGCCCACCACTGTAATGCAGGGGTGTAATGGATGGGTAATCAATTGATGAGAGATATGATTTTCAAAGATTAATATTGTTTATTAATATTCAATATTCAGAATTCTTGCCACCCTGACCACTGATTTTAATAGAAATCGGTTCTTCACATGGTCATGGAAACTTTATATAGATAATAACATAGGATCTAGAAATAACTAGCAAAAATATATATCATTAATTGAACTTAATTGAACTGGAAGAGAAGGTTCCTGCAGTCAATATACAGCTTGCGGTCAATATTCCGCTTGCCCACTGGATGGACTCAAGGAGCTCCTTTCTGCTTATGGCAGAAGGCAATGGTGAATTACAAGAGGCTTTAAGTATTCACTCACAAAATATCTCTCGACTGGCAGGGCTGGCTACAGCTTCAGACAGTACCCAAATGCTTTCAGGGAATTCTGTTACTGTCTTGTCATCTGCTGAGACTTCTGATTCTTCCCAGGCTTCACAGAGTGCTGGGGAAAGGAGACAGACTGTCTCTGACCTGATCTCCTCTGGATGATCTGTGCATCCCCATGACTTCCTGTCTTGGCAGGCGGCTTTCAGGTTCAGGCAGGATGTCTTGTGATGTGCAGTCTCAGCACAACGTCGCACTGGCTGTGCAGGCCAATCACGTGGCGGCATTCAGAACCTGTTCCTGGTAAACTCAAGGCAGGCAGTTTCCAGGCAGTTCAGGATATAATAAAACAGTAGCAAGCACAAATACAACTTCAGAGCACATCATGTCACCTGCTCATCTCCTTTTATCAATACAGCTCAAGACTAATGAGCCTTTGGACACAGAATAGCCAATCAGAATGGCAGTTAGCCAAACCTGACCATATTAGTTGAAGCCATAGGCTTGCTTTACCCTTTTTAGGGCAGAACACAGGCCTTGCACAAGGCATGTACAAGCTGAGGATGTGTACCTTGTTTACCATAGGGTGCAAACAAGTCTGGGCAGGCCAGAGTCCTTAGATTCAGTGGCTCCAGGTTCTTCGTCCTGAGAAGGGAGATCAGAAAATCATGTCTGGGCAAACCAGGACATTTATAAGCCTATTTTGGCCTATTCGAGCCTACCATAACAACCACCATTGGTGCCCCTAGACCAGATACACAGACAGATAACTAACTGGGTGAGGGGCAGCTTCCTTGTTGTGTGACTGCCTAGGTGTGAGAAGTGATTCTCTCTCCTAGAAACACCTCCAATAACACAGTCATTAGACTGAGGCAGAGTCCATGACTTCTCACCAGTCTCAGTGCAGAGCAGCTAGTGCTGAGAATTAGCTCTCCGAGGTAACGGTAGAGGCAAAGACCCCTTTCTCCTTTAGCTTCTCTTTTTTATTTCTGTCTCTTCTTGCTCTTTTCTATTGACTGGTAAGGCCACCAGAGCTGTGGTGCAGGTTCATCTAAGTTATGACAGTCTCATTTATTTATCGATACAAGAGTCCACCTGTGACCTTTGTGTCTGAGCTGCTGCTGCAGTTGGTGGGAATGCAGGTTTGGTGAAATCTAGAAATTGAACTCACTGAACAGCCTTTATACAAGTTTGCTGATGACACCAAACCAGGTGCAGTGCTGACACACCGGAGAGTTGTGCTGCTGTTCAGAGAGACTTAGACAGGCTGGAGAGTTGGGCAGGGAGAAATTTGATGAAGTTCAACAGGGGCAAGTGTAGAGTCGTGCACCTGGGGAAGACCAATCTCATGTATCAGTATAGGTTGGGGATTGACCTGCTGGAGAGCAGTGAAGGGGAGAAGGACTTGGGAGTCCTGGTGGATGGAAGGATGGCCATGAGCCAGCAGTGTGCTCTTGTGGCCAGGAAAGCCAATGCCATTCTGGGGTGTATTAGAAGGGCTGTGGTTAGTAGGTCGAGGGAGGTTCTCCTTTCCCTCTACTCTGCCTTGGTGAGGCCTCAGCTGGAGTATTGTGTCCAGTTCTGGGACCCCCAGCTCAAGAAGGACAGGGAGCTGCTTGAGAGAGTTCAGCGCAGAGCCACAAAAATTATTAAGGAAGATGAACATCTTCCTTATGAGGAGAGACTGAAGGAGCTGAGGCTTGTTAGCTTGGAGAGGAGACTGAGAGGTGACCTCATTCATGTTTATAAATGTGTAAGGAGCGGGCGCCAGGAGGATGGAGCCAGGCTCTTCTTGGTGATGCCCAGTGACAGGACAAGGGGCAGTGAGTAGAAGTTGAGGCATAGGAGGTTCCATGTGAACCTGAGGAGGAGTTTTTCCCTGTGAGGATGGCAGAGCACTGGAACAGGCTGCCCAGGGGGGTTGTGGAGTCTCCCTCTTTGGAGATACTCAAGAACCATCTGGATGCATTCCAGTGTGATGTGCTCTAGGTGATCCTGTTCTGGCAGTGGGGCTGGACCAAATGATCTTTTGAGGTCTCTTCCAGCCCCTGACATTCTATGATTCTGCTGCCTGATGGTAGGTGTCTCATGCCACTGCACACTCTGCAGGGTGTCTCATCTTCTGCTTACCAAGCCAAAAGGTCTAGGGAGCGTTTTAGGGCTAGTTATCATAAACTATGGTCTACCTTATGTTTTCCGTCTGCTTTGGTGNTGGGTTTTTTTTTTTTTTTTTTTTTTTTTTGTTTTTTTTTTTTTTTTTTTTTTTTTGTTTTTTTTTTTTTGTTTTTGGGTTTTGTTTTTTTTTTTTCCTTTGGTTATGTCTTTCATGTTTTATGATAATAATTTCTCATGGATCTTTTTATTTCAGCTGAATCTAATTTTTATGAAGAGTCTTCAAAAAGGAATTCTTTCTGGAGAGAATGTGTAACAAGGGAATGCTGTCAGTGGTTGCAGTCATTATTAAAAGCTTCCTGTGAAACAGACAGAAAGCTATCACAATGGGTGGTCAATTAACCTTGGCTGGTTGCCAGACCCCCACCCAAACATTCTCTCTCTTTTTCCCTCAGTAGTACAGGGAGAGAAAGCTATATGAAAAACTAGTGGGTCAGGATAAGGACAGGGAGATCACTCACAATTTAACTGTCAGGAGCAAAACAGATTTGACGTGAGAATGGTTAATTTAATTTAATGCCAATTAGTAACGGAATAGAGAGTGAGGAACAAGAACAAAACTGAAACTACCTTTCCCCAACCCCTTTCTTCTTCCTGAGCTCAACTTCACTCCTGACTCCTTACCTCCTCTGCACAAGTGGCACAAGTGCACAAGGAGTATGGAAGGTGGAAGTTGCACTCAGTTCCTAACACTGTCTCTGCCACTCCTTCCTCCTCATGTTCTTTGTCTGCTTTAGCATAAGGTCCTACCCACAGGAGACAGTTTTTTCTGAACTTCTCCGGCATGATTCCTTCCCATGGGCTGTAGTTCTTCATGAACTGCTCCAGCGTAGATCCTTTCCATGCAGTGTGGTCCATCAAAAATGGACTCCAGGGTGAGACCCCCACAGGATCACAGGTCTGACCTGCTTCATAGAAAGATCTCTGTGAGCTGCAGCTCATACTGGGAACCTGATTCAGTGTAGACTTTCCACAGACTGAAATAACTTCAGGGCAGAACCACTTGCTCCAGTGTGAGATCCTCCACAAGCTGCACTGTGGAGATCTTTTTCACTGTGAAACTCCACAGGCTGCTGGGGACAGTGTGCCTCACTATGGTCTTCTGCAGGTGAATCTCTGTTCTGGCACCTTGTGCACCTCCTCTACCCTCCTTCTCCGCTGACCTCGGTGTCTGCGGGGCTGTTTCTCTCACATTTTCTCACTCCTTGGCAAACCCCACTGTAGTATATAAACTAGAATAAGAGGTCTGTAGGTATTCAGGTCACCCTTGCAACTTTTTTTTTTTTTTTTTTTTTTTTTTTAAACCGACTTAATGTTTGCCCCTGTTCAGACTTCCAGTAATTTTAAAAGACCTATTATCTATCACTGCTATGACCCTAGCTCTTCCAATTTAGAGATATCTTAGATGTCAGATGGTCCTACAGATTTTTAGAGAGGCTCCTGATGTGAAGGTTCTTTGATGTGAAGAAATAGTGTTAATTCTCTTTTCTGCTTGTTCCTCAAAGTGCCTTTTGTCTTCTGTGTTTTTTTACACAACCTGCCACCACATACATTACTTCTACATTTTGGTTTTGGCCACAGCTTTAGCTTTTGCTGATTCCTGCAGCCTCCTTTAGCTTACAGTTTAACACTATTAGTCTGATTTTACCCTTTCTCAAGTCTTTGTTAAAAAGTTGCATGTCCTGGACCTGTACTTTCAGCACCACAACCTAAAGGTTGACCATTCCTCTTGTCAGTCAGTCTGCAAGCTCAGGGGTTTCCTTTTGGTAGGAGGAATAGAGAAGGTCATCCTGCATGGTCTGTGTCCATGGCTTGTCTGTGAGCAAGGGAAGGAGACAACCAGGAGCTACTCTAAGCACTCCTGACGACTTGGTGAGAGAGGCTGACAGTGTTGTCTCAGCTCTGAAATGGCAAAGAGGGAGATAGAATGTCCTGCAGCTATGAACATGCCCCATGCCAACAAGAGTCTCTACTTTTTATTAGATTACTGAGAATGTTCCTAAGAACTAAAATGCTGCTGAGGAACATCAAGACACAAATTACGGTTGTTGCCTGAGGAATCTGAAAGGCAGGTCAGCTGCCTTTCCAAGGGACTGGCCTGCCTATTGCCCAAATCACTCCCACCAGATCAATGAGCAGAAATCCCAGCTGCAGCTGGGGCAGGTGAGGGGCTGATGCTACCCCACAGTCCCTCTGGAGATCTTACTAGGAGGGTTTGCTGAAGATCTGAGGAGAGGGGAAGGTGCCAAAGTGAACTAAAATTAGCTGAAAATTAAGTACTTCTTTTCATGTATGAAATCTTAAAAGAAACTCCTTGCAGATGGTGAGCCCTGGAGATTTTACCACTAGTAGAATTCTTCTGGTATTTCATACCAAGCGAAGCTGTAGCTATCCTGGCATGAGGCATTGCTGCCAGCTCTTGCTTACTTTGAAGAGTGAAAGCAAACAAATTTGATAAAGAATTTTTCCTGGGGAGAAAACCTTCAAAACTCATTGGACAAGACACTGAAAAACTTGATCTTTCTTTGAAGTTTACTGAGCAGGGTGCCTGAGTTCTGTAAAAAAGCCACATCTGCTGAGATGCTTGGGACTGAACCGATGTAAAACTAGATACATCTCAGTGTTACCAATATAACTGTGACAGCAAAACTCTTCTCTAGACTTGTCCTCTGAGTTAATTCAGAACACATTTCCTTCCTGATTTATGCTCTCCCTTCTAGTTTACACAGTAACTTCTACTTCCATCAATTTCCAGATGCTATCTCATAGTTTCTTTTCCCTAAGCCTCACGATTTATCCTTCTGAGATCTTCCTTAGCAATTCCCTCTCATATTTTCTATGTTTCTGGAAACTTGTGATACTTGAAGAGCCAAACTTCCATATGTGCAAGGTCTTTAGGTTCTTATTTGATAACATACCTCTAAGTTTCAGGTATTTTTTAAGCTTAACATACACCAAAGGCCTGTTTGCCAATTGCAAACCAAGCGAAAGAAAACAAAGCCAAAACCCAACCACACAAAACGAAACACAGAACCCACAAAAAACAACAACCAGCAAATGAAAATACCTTAAGCACAAAAGAATTAGACTGGACATTAGGAAAAAAAAATCACAGAAAGAGTAGTCAGGCATTGGAATGGGCTGCCCAGGGAGGTGGCTGAGTCACCAACTCTGGATGTATTTAAAGGTCATTTGGATGTGGTGCTTGGGGATATGGTTTAGGGGTGAACCTCGTGGAGTAGGGTTACCTGTTTGGACTTGGTGATCCTGAGGGTCTTTTCCAACCAGAATGTTTCTGTGCTTCTGTGAATTCTGTTTGAGACTGGATATTGAAAGTATAAGGGCAGAAGAGAGCATGGACAAGGAGAAGTTTTTCACTGTCAATGGAAATCCCTTGGTACAGCCACAGGAGGAAAAATGCATAAACCCTTTGTTACCCCAGAAGCTTCCATGGGCACAGGAGGGACAGAACTTTGCTGTTGAGCTCTTCTGCCTTAAGTGCAGCAGGAAAAGAGTAGGCAGGTAGAGGGCAGCTGCAGCAAGGTTGCATGATCACCATTCATCTCGAGTCTACTGAAAAGGCAGTTGCTGAGATGCTCACAGCTCTGTAAATTGAGGCATTTATATTTCAGCACCATAGGGTGATCCAGCCTCTATAACCACTGCTGCTGTCTGCTCCTGTGTCTTCTGAGAGCAGATGTCAAGGTGAGGAGAGACCTTGCAACAGCCAAACAGGAAAAATGGCCAAGTTTACTGAGAGTGAGCTTGAACAGTTGGCAGCTCCTTGAAATTCATTCATAGAAGTGGACACTAGACTGAGTGTAAAGTAGGTCCTCAGCTGGCCAAGAAAAGGCTAACCAGAAAGGTTTTCCACTGAACCCTGACATCATCAATATCCCCTTCTGTGGGCTTCTCCAGGATCCTTGATAGTTTGTTGCCCAGCAACTGCATGCATCAACTTCTTCCATCTTTCAACTTCTCTCTGGGACATGCTGGCATATGGGAGGTGGTATTGATTTGATAGCTATGTGACATGCCTGTGGCAAAACACACAATTTCTGAGTTGCTACCGGCAACTTAGTTGCAACTAAGATGAAGCAGATGTTACGCATTATGTATTTTGGCTTATTTTTTTGTTCTTAGGTGGAAAACAGGTAGTAACCAGAGTTTAACTTTGTTTCCTCATATCTCTTGCTTTGTCCTGTTTCTTACATGCCCTTTATACTCTGTTCTATCCTCTTGCCCTGGCCAAATCAAATTTTCACAGAAAAGTTTCATGAAGAATGAACAAGATGGTTTCTGGAGACAATGTCAGTAGCAGGGAAATTTCAGGCCGGGTTATTATTAGTGATTGCTGCAAAATAAGCAGGCTAACTGTGCAGACCATAGCAAGCTGGAATAAACTGCAAGTACTTTGCAGTACTTGAGCTTGACAAATAGTCTTGTAAATTGAAGAAATAGTTTGATAAAAATAGGATGCAGTTCTGCAGGGACAAGTGCAAGCTCCCACCTCATGCAGAAATAAGGAACTGCATGAGGAAAAAATGCTTGCTTTAACAGTACTCTGCAGAGAAGGGTCAGGGATCATAACGGATCAAAGGCAAAGCAGGAGTCAGAAGCATCAGACTGTCTCTGTGCCAAGATATATGAAACGAATTACAACCTGTGAGACAAATGGAGTGATTTTACTTCTCAGCATGTGTGAGGCCCCAGCAAGTATGCTTTGCTAGGCTGAGGGCACTGAACTCAGTGAAGGATGTGGCCCGGTTGGACAGGGTCCAATGGAGAGCACAAAAATGGTCAACGGTCTGGCAAATATGACCTATGAGGAACAAGTGCCAGAGCCAGGACTGTATTGTTGAGAAAAGGGAGGGCTAAGGAAAGGGAGTCATGGGAAGAGTGGTTCAGTTAGGGGTCTGCAGTTGGTGCTGCTGGGGGAAGATGGGGGGAAGGCAACACAGGGAGCACGGGGTGAAACAATCTACACTTTTTGCCTCTCTTTCCTCATTGGGCTGCCTCTGTGCCACATAGAGCCAGGCTGAGTGGTAGATATGAGGGACCGAGGTGAGATACAAAAAAAGTCAACATGGAGTGGAGAATTTGGTAGCTTCCCTCTGTTCAAGGAGGGGATGCAAGGACTATGTTGTGGAGCTAGGCATTGCTTCAGAATGTGAGAAACCATGTCACAGTAGGAATGCTGTCACCTGGAGTCTGCAAGGAATGAGAAGGTCATCAAGTGCCTGTCGTTATGAACAGCTCGCAGTCACTAGATGGCAGCAGGGAAAGAGCCTGCAAAGGTACAAAATATTGCTGCAAAGGGAAAGGGAATGGTCTGATCTCATGTAGCTGCACCTGGGGCCAGTGGGGACATGGGAATGGCTCCGTCCGTGGACATTATCTGCTATCAGTGCTCACCACGAGAACACTGCCGCAAGAGGCTTTTTGCTGAAGCATTGGTTTCTGGAGGTGAGAGTGGATGGGAGGAAGAGTGGAGATGCCACTTCTTTCCCTGTGCTGTGATGATCATGTCATATTTGTCTGTAAACTCCTTGGGGCTCACCTGGCTGCTTGCCTTGGCCCCTGCACTGCTGAGCTTCCAACAGCAAAGTCTGTGCTGGTGCTACAAAGACAGGAGTGTGAAATGGCAAGTGACAGCTGTTTCCAGAAGCTTCATACCAACAAATGGGTGAAGGCTGCTGCTGAAGGCATTGCTACAATATTTATTTTCTTTGCATTTGCAGGGTAAAATTGGGAAAGAATTGAGAATATGAGCAAAAGCAGC
Organism: Ramphastos sulfuratus; assembly: GCA_013399055.1. Taxonomy (NCBI): domain Eukaryota; kingdom Metazoa; phylum Chordata; class Aves; order Piciformes; family Ramphastidae; genus Ramphastos; species Ramphastos sulfuratus. The sequence continues at coordinate 59,584 of WBNM01025950.1, read as the reverse complement.
CAGACAGCTGGGGTCTGACTGTGCAAACTGCTGATGGAGAATGTAAGCAACCAGGGTCATATATACATTTCAGCATATGCAGAATTAATTAGATTAACTATATGAAAATATTTATTAGATCATATATTATTACTTGCATTATGTTTCAGTATGATTGTAAGCCTGGACTGATTTTCCCAGCTCCTTTGCAACTGGCCAGCAGAATGGAAATACTAAATCATCTTGAACCTTTATTAATACAAACTAGACCAGAGTTGCAGATAAGAAGCTGTTGGACATAAAATTCCTGCTGCCTGGGGAGCCTAGCAAAGGGTAAACATCCCCAGAGCAGCAGTGTAGAAAATCAGCAAGCAAATAAATCTTGCCTAGCCCTAACATGTACGAAGTACCATAGAGACAATTTTCTAGGGACATTCAGCCATTCCCTTTACCTACAGCATTGTTCACAGAGCTGGGTGAGCCCAAGTGCACCTGCCTGAGCTTTGGAACGGGTCTGACCTGGGTGATGATTAGGAAACACCCTCTCAAACTGGTGTCAGCTCATTTCTAAGGCAAAGATGGGAGGTGAAAGACCATTTTAGGATCAAACAGGGGAAAGGGAGTAGAAACAGTGGTTTATTAGGGCTGAATTTCTCTGCCATTGCCAGATCTGGAGTAATTATTTGGATGAAGGAGCAGGACTTACTCCTGGATAATGTTTACTTTTGTGCAACACTTCTGTGGAACTGGCAAGCCTCCCCACTCTGGGGCCCTGATGGTGCAGCAGTAATAAAACCCAATGTGGCACAGGGGCAGTAGGTCTCCAATGCATCAGTACTAGCCCAGTGTTATGGCAGCATCTGTCTGACTCATCACTGCTGCTCTCCTCTGTGGAGATTGAGTATTTTCTGTTCAGGACTGCGCAAGATAAGTGTCAAGTTATAGCCAGCCTTCTGGGAAATCCTTCTGCTGCCACTAACCCCAAAGACTTGGACAGTTTGTGAGGCTGCTCTAAGCCCAGAGACCTACTAGGGGCAAGCTTCTTCAGACCTTATAGGGAAGAACAAGGGTCTGCTAGTATTTCGGATATTAAAGGATAGTTGACCATTTAATGCTACCTGCACAGGAACTGTTTAAAGGACATGTCAGGCAAAAATAAAACAAGTCATTACCAGGAGCCACAATGAGCAAAATGGCTGTGGGAGCATCATGGCTGTTGCAGAGGAAAGAGTGAGATGGCTGGATAGTGACTGTTGCTGAAGGAAAGTATTTCTGTTGTCACTGTCTCCACCTTTCCCATGTCCCGTCAGCAACTGGAGAACTGTGCACCCCATTCCTGTCACTTCCTGGCAGCTCTTTGCCAGCAGCAGGGTGTGGGGAATTGACAATTACTGTGGTGAGAAGTGCCAATGCTTTCAAGTTTGTCTGCGCTGGCACCAGCAAGAATCACAAACCTTCATCCATTTCTCTTTCCCAGGACTGCCTCCTCCTGACAGTCTTCTTTTCCTGTCGTGAAGATCAATACATGCTGTTCCTCCTCTTCAGGGCCTCAAAGCTGAACTCTGCTGTGCTGCTAGGGAGATAAGAGCCATCTCTAATTTGTTTTACCAATGCATTTTAATTTCTTGGAAAAGGATAAAATCTGAGGATTATGATTATTAGTAGTATTAAACTCCTGGTTTATTATCACAACCTGCCTAGGAAAGATGCTTCCAGTACCTAAGGGAAGATTTCCAAAGCTGAGTTCTTTAATGTAGCAGACCCCATTTGAAGAGGGGTGTGGCCATGCTCATCCTTCTTTTTTTTTCCTCCTTCATCCATTTATTTATTTTCTTGGCATATCTGGAGAAGGCTTTTTATCAGGGTCTAATGTTTGAGTTCTGTGCTATTTCTAAGTGAAAACGAACATGTTGAAACACCCTGCACAGGATATGCTGATGCTGAAGACTTAGGCTATCTTTCACCTGTCCATCCCTATCCCTTCCTCCCATGGGACCTGTGCTGCAGCCATCCTGAGATGGTCTCAGCCAGACTTTAATTCCGTGTTCTGCAGAGCCTGTTCATCCATCATTTTCCCTGAAAGTCAGTGCAGGATGTATTAGCTCTGCATTGGCAGCTGTATTCTGCTGTATTGAGAGAGCCTCTGTAGATAAATCCTGGTGGTGAGAGCAAGGTCACTTGGAGTGGAGGTGAAACAAGACTGGAGAGACAGAGCTGTCTAGAAATGCCACCTACCCCAGGGGCATAGACCTACACTAGGTGCATTTTCCCATGCTGCTGTTTCTTGCATTCATACTGTCCCCTCCCTAAGCTCTTTCCTTGTCCTTCTGGTAAGCCAGCCCATTACTTTACTGATGCAAACTCTTTTTTGCTGTTCTTCCCTGAAGAACTCGACCTCCATTCCTCCTCTGGTGAGGTGGCTGTTGCCCATCTTCACAAAGGAGGTGCACCACTCACATATAAGTGCCTGTGACTGTATTTGAGCTGCTGCATGCCAAGGGAGAAGAAAACAATTTGCAGCTTATAGCAATGACTCAATGACTTTGCTATCTGTGCCCTAAAGACTCTTCAGAGCTCTGTTATGACCTCTACTTTTGGCAGACTCCACCTGGGAGAAAGCGAAGATTTAGTGACAGGAAAAAGACTGTAAACTAAGAAAAAGTCACCTCAGTTTTATTCGGGCGTTCAAGAAAATCCTGCCCTCAGTCTGATTTACAGGAATCTCTTTAGAAAAATAATAATTACAACTAAGGCTGACACATCACATGGTTTCAATACACAAAGCCAACTGTTTCCTGAGCATTTCCTCTCATTCAGACTGTAAAGCTGCGGTCCTGGACTTCATCTGGAAAATATGAGGGGGCTGCCTTGCCCTCACTGTCTTGCTGTCAGGATCCATCAGTACATTCATTTCTGGTAGCAACACAGAGATCATAACAGCTTCAAGCAGATTGGGAGGGTAGAGCCAAGGCTTGATTTGCATTAATTTATGCACTGAGGCTTCTCTTTGTCTGAGGAGCTTTTAGCTAATAGATCTCTCATTGGCAGGAGCCAAGGTCTAATTACATGATAAAATTGTGCAGATATGGCCTTAGAAAAGACACATGCTGTTAATGGAGTATTTTTCCACAGTGACTTGTCCCAGTTTGGAGAGAAAAAATAAACTTGTCTTTATTTTCAGTTTTCTTTTTCTTTTTTTCTTGTGTAACTGCACCTCATGTAGGTGTACGATTAAACTTACTACCTCAGCCTCTCTGATGAAGCCAAGATGTTTGGACCTGTATTTCAAGAAACTCTGAGGCTTTGCCCTTCTATACTTGGCTGTGGGTGAGGAAGGGACAAAAGGGAAAAAGCATTGAGGAAATTCCCCAAAGTGAAGTGTGTAGATACCGTTTGTAGCATTCAGAGACCAATTGTAATCCTGCTTTGAGGAACAGATAAAGATGTGTGGAACAGATCACGTGGGAAGCTGACAACTCTGGCAATTAGTTACCCAGGAAAGCCTGGAACATGCTCTGACAGGGGGGTTGGACTAGATGGTCTCCAAAGGTCCCTTCGAACTTCTATCATCCTGTGATTCTGTGATTTGTATGGGAAGTTAATAGGATTCACACCATGTGGATAGGATTTCTCCCTTTTTCATGAAGGATTTTCTGGGGAAAATTCCACAAATTTCCAAGAATCAAAGGAAATACATATTCCAGCTACATAAAATTACCGTGAAACTGGACACGTTGGGGAAATCTTGACATGAAGTAGCTTTTGGCATGCAGTCTGACAAAAATGTGAGCTGTTGCTGTCCCTGCAGATGCTGCTATCTGTGGAAAATCATGTTATGGGATCAAGGAGGGTTTCCAGAAGGAGTTAATGGCATGGGGATAGCTAGCATAGGGCAATAAAACTGGACCCAGTACTGATCCCTGGGGAACTCCACTGGCCTCCAACTTGATTCTGTGCCAGAGCTTTCCATTGGCAGCCTCCTTCTCCTGCAATTCCCTGTAGCCCTGATGGGGAGCCCTCAGGCTGGGCCTCTTGTGGTTCTAAAGAAAGGGGTGAAAGCCAGGAATGACTTCAAATGAATGGAGGATTAAGTATTTGGTGAATGAAACCTTCTGCCAAGGAACGCCTCTGTAGTTGCAAACCCTGGAAGGGTGCACACAGGCAGGTCCTGACAGCAAGGCGAGCACAGTTTGACAAGAAGCAGTGAGCAGCTGCATTTTCCTCCCTTTAAGGAAATAAGTAGTCCTTGTGACAGCACTTTTTTTTTCCTCCTAAAATTGTACCTACCTTTTATGAGCACAGAAATATCTTTTCTAGCTTCATTAGGGTACATGCAATGCCTGAAGTTTCTCATCTTGCCTGACACTTAAGCATGGTTCCAGACAAATCTTTTGTCAGCTTCAGGCTTAACTTTCTAATATTGCTTCTACTGACCACTATTAACAAGTTTAGATCTTTGCAGATATTTATTCCTTCTGCTATCTAGGTGTTGGTGATCTAGATTGTAATGTTTTCTCTTTCAAACTCCTCCACCAAGCAAGATGCTGGGGAACTTCCATCCCTGAGGACCTTGGAAGCCTGGCCCTGAACTTAACCTCACCCTAACTCTGCCATGGGACAGAAGAATGGTGCTGCACAAAGGTACACGAAGGGTAAGGGGCTTTACCTGTTCCTTTACAGAGTATATTCACTTTCTTAATTTTCTTGTGTGTTCTCTCCTTGTTGTGTGCATAATCCCAGTGTGCACACTAAAACCTGTTACAGTTCTCATTGAATGCCTCACTTTGTACTTTTGCTTTCTTTTACAAAATTCTCTTCTTGGCTCCCACATGAAATAAATGTCAGATTTTAGGAGGAACCTTGAGATACTTGGACTCAGCATAATGCTAACATTTTCTTCTAGGGATAGATATACCTGTTGTTGCATACAGGCTTGCTAGCAATGCTTCTTGAGATTTCCTGTTGTTTGCTTCCCTAAGACTGATTTAAGTTGCTTGTAGCTTTTTCAGTCTATAATCATTTGTGCTAAAATTGTCCATTTGTTCTTGCAGTTCATAACTCATTGCAAAAGCTTTTCTGGGACTATGATAAGGCTATGATTTAAGGACAAGAAGACTTATATTCTGAAAATGTAAGTCTTGAGAGACTGAGAGACCTGGGGCTGTTTAGTCTGGAGAAGAGAAGATTGAGAGATCTCATCAGTGTATACAAATGTCTGATGGGTGAGCCTCAAGTGGATGGGGCCAATCTCTTTTCACTAGTCAGCAGCAATAAGATGAGGAGCATCAACTACAAACTGGAACATAGAAGGTTTCACCTCAATATAAGGAGAAACTTCTTTACAGTGAGGGTGACAGAGCACTGGAACAGACTGCCCAGGGAGGTTGTGGAATCTCTTCTGGAGACTTTAAAAATCTGCCTGGATGCATTCCTGTGCCAGCTACCCTAGGGGATCCTCCCTTGGCAGGGATGTTGGACTCTATGATCTCTGGAGGTCCCTTCCAACCTCTAAGGTTCTGTGATTCTGTTGAAAAGGGCAGCTTCTCCTACAGCAGTGAGCTCCAGTCAGATGGTGGGTTCTGATGACACCACAGCATGCATTGTTCCAGGATTTTAGCTCCTTAAAAAATTACTTAGACAATTAAACTCTCTAAGAAGTGAATTGGAAACTCACGAACTAATGTAGCACAATTAACCAATTACTCATTTGATTTAATATTTTTATGTAATTAATTTAATATGAAGACAAGACAGACTCAATGAAGTGATGAAAGAAAATATTTTTTTGATGAGACCAAGGGTGACACAAAATTCCACTCTAAAAATACCTGGTACATGGGAGTTTTATTCAAGTACCAAAAAAAAAAAAAAAAAAAAAAAAAAAGGGACCACAACACAGTGAGTAACTGAAAAAAAAAGATTTTTCACCAAGGCACTCACTTTCTTTCTTTCTTTCTTTTTTTTTTTTTTTTAATGAAAAATCAAGCAAGAACCCAGGAGTGCAGCTAAAGGGCCAGGTGTGTTTGCTCAGGCAGGGTGACACAGAGCCAGGTAGAGACAGTCAGACCTGCCCTTTTGGTTACAGCCTGCACAAAGCTAAAGAAGTGAAGAGAATCACTGAGAAAGGGCTTTGATCTGCAGTTGATGCCATAAAAAGCAAAACTAAGGTGTCTGCTTTCTTCTCTTCCTCTGTTGCTTCTGAGCTCATTCCCCTTATGTCTGTGTGGCTGCTCCTGTACAATGGCAGAAACCACTACAGGCACTCTCCCTGGCTGGCCCTTTGTACCTGTACTAAATCTGAATGTCTCCCATGCCTAGTGTTAGTATGTGTGATGAACACTGGGAGAAGAAGTGAAAACAACAGTGTCAGGTTTTCAAGGACATGCCAAGAGCAGCATGACTGGCAAGTACAAGGTAGACACTTTTGGGTTAGAGCAGTGAAATAAATAGGCAAGTCCTGGTACATTCGTGATGAGTCTTTCATGAGAACAAAGTCTTGGGGCTGTTTGAAAACCTGCATGTGGCATCAAATGGAAAGAGTTAAGTGGGGTTTCTGTAGGACTGCTTTAGGAGACATGCTGTGGGCAAGATCCTCTTTGATTACCAATTCTCTGTTAATACTTCACTGACAGCTAGAGTGGCAGGCTTTGGTGGGGACTAATGGATTTATATCTGCTGGAGCAGAAGCTGGGGTGAGAATTTATTGTGTTTTCTAAGATGCAGTATTCCTCCATGTCAAACATCTCTTCCACAGCAATTCTCCCCTCCCAACAGCTGACTGCAAGAGAGCACCCCAGGTTAGGAGACATGGGAGTTACAATAAGTCATCAGAGGAGAAGCTTCTTGCCCTTACCAGCAAGCCCTTTGGTCCCACTGTCCCAGCTTCACCACCTTCTCCAGGTGGGTTTGCATGAATGTACATGGCTGGGGCAGGAGATGGGAGAGAGTTCTATGTCTGCCAGAACTCTACAGAAAGGTAGATGCTATGCTCTCCTGGGCTGGCAGTGCTCCCCTGCCTCCTACCTGTGGCTGTGCTGTCTTCACTTGTTTCTGTCCATGTTAATGGTAAGAACCTAGGCACAAAGAGAGAGACCTCCACTTCCTCTGCCACTCCAGTACTCTTCCTACCTCCTCAGTGCTTTTCTGGCTCCTGCAGCTCTCAGCATTAACCATGACAGCAGTAACTAATGAGATGTGGCACATATAAACGCTTTGCTTTTAATGATGCAGGTGTAATCTTTCCTCTTTCCCTTTCCTTTCCAAATCTTTTGGCAAGGGACAAGGAAGAAAAATGTTGCAAGGATGGCTATGTCTTGGCACCAGGGTCATGTGCAGGGAGTCAGGACCTGGATATGATTTGTTGTTTAGGCAACAAGACAGATCTTGGGGACTGAAGCCTGAGTCCTTTCTGAATGTGAGTGCTACCTAAGACACCTTTCAAACCTTCCTTGGTGGTTCAAGATAGATCAATTCAGTCACTCACAGATGATTTCCTAGTAATTTGTTTTCTGAGTTGCTTGCATTAATACATGGGTCTCAACTCCAGAATGGAGTTTTCTACAAGCAGTTGTAGTATCAATGTGTTTGCAAGAGTTGAAGCCAGGTAGATTGCAGGTTCCAAACCACAGAAGAAATGCCTATTTGCAACTCAGAAGGAACAACCTTCATGTTCTCACTCTGAGCTACGCTCCAGTGTAGGATATCTTGGGTTAATCTGTGCCTTTCCAGCATTTCTGCTTCCTGACAGAGACTCCAGAGTTGCTGATCATGAATTATTTATCTTTTGGCTAGTCCAGAACCTTCCATATAGTATAACTCCAGATTCCCAAGCAAAGCTATTTGGTCCAGATCATAGTTGTTCACACCATTTTGTGGCAAAGGAGCTCTGATGTAGTGTCAGGATGAGGACTGCCTCTCAGGTCACTGGTCAGTGGGGAGGGCTTGAGACTTTGGTTTAAAGGCTGCCAATTGAAGGTTGGAGCTTTTAAGATGCCATAGGTTCAAGTAGGGCAAACCCCTTCAGCACTTAGTGAATTTTGGTGAATATAAACAAAGTCCAGAAGATTAATGCTGTGCTTAAAGGCTTTGCTGGATCAATATACTTTACAGCATCAGTTCCAGAGGTGGATGATTAACTGTAGATGACAGACTCTTCTGCAGTAAATTCTCCTGGAACAGCAGGATTGGCTGCAAAGACCTCTTGAGAGAAGAAAGACTTTTGCTTGGGTTTTCCCATCAGTACAACTGTTCAGACTGCTGTGGCCAACAGTAATTTCCAATGATAAATATAATTACTGTCAAGTATTTCTGCCCTGCTCCAGAGTGGCCAGGATTGCAATTCCACATGTTGCCAAAACCCAGCCACAGAACATGCTGCCTCTTCTGTAGGGCAGTTAAAAGGGAAGGAAAGAAACTGAGGATGGTCAGCATCAGTAGGATCCTGACACAGAGAAGAGGGATGGATCACTTTGGATGTATTCGGTATGTCACAACTCTCATGTTGAGGGGACCAAACAACTTTGAGGCTGTGGTTAAGGCTGAGAACTTTTCCCAATGGGTTTTCAGAATAAGTTGCTAGAGTTTTCACGTGAAGTGATCTTCAGCTGGAGATATAGTCATAGATTTGCAGTGGGTGTAAATTGACATCTGGTCTCTAGCTGTCAGTAAATCTGCACTACAGGAGAGTCTCTCTCTCTCTCTTTTTTTTTTTTTTTTGTTAATTAGCAATTTGAATCAATGGTAAAAAAGTCACAAACCTGATCCAATTGTAGAAACATATATTGATCTATGTCCCACAGAAGGCTGTTCTGGGTCTGGAGTTACTTGATAATTTTATTAATTATTTGCATGCTAGAATAGAGAGTTTGCTTATTTAATTTATATAGATGGCACCAACTTGGAGGATGCTGAAGACACCTTCAGAAAGAGCCAAGTGTCAGAGCAAAACAATATATACTTTGGTTTCTCTTGTACCCTGAGTAGAAACAAACTGCATGGTCTGCTGCTTACCTCAGGTCCCACATGGGTTCTCCTCAGTTTCCCTCCAGCTTCTCCAGCTGACCTAGGCTATAGCCCAACATCACCTCTCTCCATCCCTGGCTGCCCTTGGACAATCCTGCCTGAGCAGATATGCTCTCTCTGGTTCTTATCTGTGAATCCCCATCAGTGCTGATCGTGACCCTCACATAGCCTTAGGGAGAAGTGGTGAATATCTTGGTGTAAATGGGCAACACAATTTCTTCAATACTGGACATACTCTTTACTTCCTTTCTGTCCATCAAGTTTCTTGAGGATGTTTGATGTGCTTGCTCTCCATCCTGTGAAGGCAGAAATCACAATGAGATCTAGTGACAAGTGGACCCTTTATGTGTTTTCAGTTCTATGTAGGCATGATGGACAACAAGTGATATTGACATTAATTTAGTATGAAGAAAAAGGGCAGGGATTCTCTGTAACAATTCTGAGTGTAGAAGTTCATAATCTGAGCATGAGAATACTGTTGTGAAAATGACAGAAATAATACTGGGAAGCCTAAACAGAAAGTGCAAACATCCAGACCTGCTGAATAATCCTTTTCTCCTCAGCCTTTTGCATCATCTTAGCTGAGATACTGGGTGCAATTCTGGACAACGAAATTCAAGGAACTTACTGTCCTACTGATAGAGTAGAAAAATACCCCCTAAACAACCCCACAAAACACCAAATCTAGAAAATTATTTAAGCAGTGTGATGGTTTGGGAGTTCCCTGCCCCACCACACTGTAAAAAATCACCCAGACTAGACTCAGCCAGCTCGAAGTTAAGGACTGAAGCTATATTTACAGCTTAGCACAATATACAAACAGATATATACACTATATACATGTAAATATGTATATATGTAAATATACGTATTTACAGAAATATACAAGTTAAAGATAATATAGAAACACAATCCCCATCCCAGAAATCAGAGTCACCAGGAGGGACTCCCAACACCCTTCCACCTTCTTGCCACCCCTCTACCTTATCCCAGGGTCTGGCTTATGTACAAGGTGAGTTTGGAGGATTGGCCAGGGAGGTTAGAAGCAGAGTGGTTAGTTCGGTTACACAGCAGAGAGGCCAGCAGACACACAGCTCCCAGAGAGGGAAACTCTCTGTCTTATCTATATTTGTACAAGAACAAGATCTATATCTTGTTCTTGTACATGTCAGCAAGCCTATGAGTGAAGTAGACATCACCATTGTTTTCTTTTCACAGCCTATAACTTTTTTTCTTTAAAATATTCCAATTAGCCTCAAACCAGCACAAGCAGTTGGACTGAAATAGTTTGGATTATTTAGCAGGAAGACAAAACTGAAGAGGGATGTGACAACAGTCTTCATGTATGTGAATGGTTGAGGAGGGAAGAAAAAGATAAACTATTGTTATGAACAAAGGAAAAGAGTTGTCTTACAGCTGATATTAAGAAAGATGGTCTGATAGTGGGGACCTTATAGTAGCCTTCCAGTATCTGAAGGGGGCCTACAGGAAGGCTGGGGAGGGGCTGTTTACAAGGGCTTGTAATGACAGGACAATGGGTTTAAACTGGCAGAGAGGAGATTTAGACTGGGTGTTAGGAGAAAGTTCTTTACAGTGAGGGTGGTGAGACACTGGAACAAATTGCCCAGGGAGGTTGTGAATGCTCCCTTCCTGGACGTGTTCAAGGCCAGGTTGGACGAGGCCTTGGGTGATCTGTTCTAGTGGGAGGTGTCCCTGCCCATGGCAGGGGGTTGGAACTAGATGATCCTTGAGGTCCCTTCCAACCTTACTATTCTATAATTCTATGATAGTACAGACAGCTGAACACTAGACTGTCTTGCTTAAGGCATCTGGGCTGCATTTATCATCAAAGGATTTTAAGCACAGGTTGAATAAACATCCTTCATCCTTCAGAACACTCAGGTATGGGCTAGGCATGGACAAACTGACTTGCTACACCTCTTCAGGTTCTCTACCTTGACTGATTTATCGAGAGGATTGTTCTGTGGTACTCTGGCAAAAAGCAGAAATTTTGGCACTCTGGATCCCAGAGAGGAATGGAGAACTGAAAGTGAGGATTCCCATTGCATGGCAATTTGGCTTTCACAAGAATATGTTAAAATAATTAGTCATAGTAAAAAAAAACAAAACCAAAACCTAAAAATTTACAATGAACAAATAAAAAATAAGGCTACGGAGAAAAGAGATATGTAATTCCTATATGAAGGAAATTAGTTCTATCAATAATACAGAAAAACAAAATATAAGAAACTGTAAAGACTGCAATATGGGTATTAAAAACCACAAATGTCTACTCAGCCTCGTAGGTAAGACAATAAAATTGTCTAAGTTTTGGAGGGAAGTTTTCCATGTNGATGCACAGATCATCCAGAGGAGATCACGACCAGGTCACAGATAGTCTGTCTCCTTTCCCCAGTACTCTGTGAAGCCTGGGAAGAATCAGAAGTCTCAGCAGATGACAGTAACAGAATTCCCTGAAAGTGTTTAGGTGCTGTCTGAAGCTGTAGCCAGCCCTGCCAGTCGGGAGATATTTTGTGAGTAAATACTTAAAGCCTCTTGTAATTCACCATTGCCTTCTGCCATAAGCAGAAAGGAGCTCCTTGAGTCCATCTAGTGGGCAAGCAGGGTATTGACTGCAAGCAGTACATTGACTGCAGGAACCTTCTTTTCCAGTCCAATTGAGTTCAGTTAATGTTATATATTATTGCTTGTTATTTCTAGATCCTGTTATTATCTGTATAGAGTTTCCATGACCATGCAAAGAACCAAGTATTATTAAAATTAGTGGACGGGGTGGTGAGAGTTCTGAATATTGAATATTAATAAAAAATATTAAATATTTTAAAACTATCATCTCACATCAATTAATTAACCCTCCATAACAGTTGGGGGCCATGGACAGGTGGGAAACTAACTGGAAACAATTTGAGAAGAAGAAGAAGACTTCTGGAGTGGAGCTCTTCGCACCCCATCACTGATGCTGTTTCCTCCTACATCTGAGAAATGTCTATACTCAGTGTGTTGTTTGCCATCAAGCATCGTTCATCTGCTCGTGCACCAGAAAATCCTGGCTCTTGTCTCACTTCTGATGTCTCTTGCTTGCATTTTCCCCGGTATTCTATTTCCTATTAATCTGAGTCAATCTAACAAATGAGAAAATGAGGACCAGACAGCACATGATGACTCATATTCTGTTAAACATTTACCCATATTACTGAAAATCAGTTCTAATTCAGCACTACTGTTTTTAGCCCACTAAAGCCTAAAAAGAGATGGAGGTTATAAAACCAGTCCAAATGGGGAAGCTGCCTCCCTGTAGACGTCTGAGATAAATGGATATTTTTAGGGAGAAGTTCATGTGAAGGTGCCTGTTTCTCTCTATTGTCATATTGTCTCTCTCAGTGGCTATAAAGGGAGTCCATGGAGATTGTTTCAGATGGAGGTATCTGCACTGTAAATGTCTACATTCAGTCGGAATCCCATCTGCTCTTGGTTTATTATACAGCTCATTGCTTATTTGTGCTTTCACAGAATAGAATAGGTTCTCTATTGCACTCTCATGTTTCTTTGGCAATGGATAAGATTCCTGGGTTTACTGAGGTACCTTTTCAATGAGGCAGTGTGTTTTTTGCAGGATGCAGTTATATGTGGGGTGTCTCATCTTCAACCCAAGCTGAAGGGAGATGGGAGATTTGACAGAGCCAGGATGTGTGATTTACACCTGATTTACACCTAATTGTAAGGGACAGGTGAGGTTTGACTATAGCAGAACAAAGTGGCAAAATCACCTCTCTTGATCTCCTGTCTACACATCTTTTGATGCAGCCTAGGATGCATTTGGCCTTCTGGGCTGCAGGTGCACTTTGCTGGTTCATGTCCAGGTTCTCATCTACCAGTACTCCAAGTCCTTTTCTGTGGGGCTGATCTCAATTTCATCATCCCACAGTCTGTATTGATATCAAGGACTGTCCTCATCTAGATGCAGGACCCTGCACTTTGCCTTATTGATATACAGATTTTAAGTATTTGATCATATTAACACATCAAATTTATAAAATTAATGTAACAGTTCATATTATATTAATCTATTCTTAAAGTTTTGGAATATTGATAAAACTTGAAAAACAGAGGCATAATTTTTATGCTCCTCTGCTTGCAAAAGTAGTTGTACTCAGTTGGATGAATAATGAAAGGAAGAAATTCCCTGTATCCTTGTCATGCTACTGTGGTCATGTTTTATTAATCACATTTGTAAGTTTTCCAATTTTCTTTAGAACTGTTCTGACATTATTCCAAGGATATTAAAATGCAGGGAAGGGAGCAAGAGAGTAAGGTACACATAAGAGGTCCAGATCTCACCATTGTACATTTTTTTTTTCATTTTGATAATTTAGGTAAACAGATCTTAGAAAACTTTTCAAGGTATCAAAAATATAGCACCATTAGCTGGTAGCAAACCCCAATGGCAGCTCTGCTTTGCACACATTAAGCATTATCTAAACCATGTACTCTGAAATTAAGTCCAAGGCATCTCACGTTTGGCACTCTGTGTTGCCAGGGAGAAATTATACTTCCCAAGCCCTAGGGTGACAGTGCTTGTCCTGGGCTTGAATTTTCTTAGGGGCCTCCAAAGGTGCATAGGAGTCACTTCTCATGGCCAAATCCCTGAAGGTGACCTCACCACTCTCCTGCTTCACAATGCTCCCCTGTCACAGCATGGGTTCTCTGTGCCCTGAGGGCTGGGAAGAGACAGAATCATGATGGAAATCTGATCAGAGCAGTCTGAGGGGAGATGAGTGCTGTTGGGTCATGGATCTGTATCACTGCTGCCAGAGGTGAAATGGCTGAGGGCAATAGTTTTGGAACAGCAAAGAAGAAATTAATAAGCTATCCTGGTTCTTCTTTTGCAGTGTTAACACCAAGCCTCAGACATTTATTTCCAACTCATTCTACTGCTTTCCATTCATGTGCAGCCAAGGGCAGGTCTGTGCCCCCAGCTGCCTGAGCAAACACACCTGGCTCACCAGCTGTGAGTGCATGGTCCTTGTGAGGAAAGCATGTTTTCTCTGGGCTTTGCCACCCCCTCGGAGAAGGAAGATGAAAGCCAAGGTTTAAAAAATAAAACAAGCTCTGATTCTATCATGTGATGTGATCTTTGGTGTCTTCCAGGAAGAGGCTTGCCCAGCTTCCAATCATCTCTGTTTGCAGATACTGCCACCTGTACAGAGCATTGACAAGTGGAAGGGAAGTACAGAGCAAAGTTGCCTCATAGTGGGAAAGGAACAGAGGGAACAGAGCACAGATTGGAAGAGAAACCTAAAAGAAAGAAAAAATTTTGTCTTCCGATAATTTAAGGTTTGGCATCCTATCTTGATGTAAAATCCTGAGGCTCAAGATACTTTCCCAAAATGTATTCTTCTCTTTGGCTCTTAAACAGAGGAACAGCTTCTGCCAGGCCCTGCAGCCCTGACTAGGGACCTTGGGAAGCACTGATTATCTGTATGTCAAGAGACTTTCAATTCCAGGATTTCAAATTCACCTCTCCCTGCATTATGGTGTGCTCAAAGACTGTCACACAAGTTCACTATCGCCTTTCTGGAAAGCGTGCCCTCCATCTTACCTCCCAATGCCTTCTATCTCAGCAGTCACTGAGAATCATTGTGGGCATCCAAGTATGTTTGAGTTTAATTAAACTCATTACAAAGCAAAGCACAATGTTTATTACTGAGATAAAAATGACAGTGAAAAGACATGGAAATGATAAGTAACATGTGCATATGTCAAGCTTACCAGAATTCCCATTCAAAAGAGGATGTTGGGAAACACAAGGCTCGAGTTGCCTTATACCTTGTAGGAGACCAAGTTCCCTGTGTGTCTTTGTGTGGTTTGACTTGTCTTGACAGCATCCAGGAATAATTATAAAGGTTACCACAGTTTCTCTCAATAGACAAACACCCCCTCAGCCGACTATCTGCATAGCCAGAAGAAGGAATTAATATTGGGCCTCTGCCATAAGCACACCAAGGAGTACATAGATCTTTACTATAGCTCTTCGGAGATGGTAGATACACCTGCAGCCACAGTATCTGCTGCATGTTGGCTGTTGAACTCCCAAGTGAGCTCCTCATGGGTGCTGTGATCAGGTCAGTAAGTGCTGTGTCACTACCTGAGTGCCAACTATTGTTCCTACAGTGTTTGTCAATGGTCTGGTAGGGATAAGTGATCTGTCTTGGCAGGGTATAAATTCCCCTGTCCAGCTCTCCTTGAGCCAGTGCAGATTGCAAGAGATGAAGCTTCTCATCCTGATCCTTCCCCTTTGCACTGTGGGCACAGGGACCCACGAATACACCTCTGTCCTCACTGTGCCCAATGGAGGCCACTGGGGCAGGTGGGGGAGTCAGCGATTTTGCCGCTATGGCTATGACAATGGATTTTCACTGAAGGTAAAATTCTTCCTATTTCCCACCAGCTGCTGTCCCTGCACCCTGGTCTACAGCTCTCCACCCCCCAGGACTGTCTTCTCCAGAATATAAGGACTTTCTAGAGAGATTTTCCTCTTCCTGTGTACACTACTCTCTACTGTGATTCTTCTGGAAATTTTAGCTTAGAAAATGTTTCCACTGTAGTTATACCAGTAAGGAAAAACAAGGTTTGGGGCTGAGAGGTCTCCCATTAGATAGATCCAAACCAGAGATGCTGACAGAATTGTTTATTCTCAATCTGGATAAGTTGTGATTTAAGATATGTGGTCCGCAAGTAGCTGATGTTGCTAGGAGAAGCCATGTTAGAGCCAAAACTTGCTGCTGGAGTCAGGGAGAGAGGCGGCCTTCACCAATGTCTCTCCTGGGACTCAGAGTCTCTGCCTTACATCTTGGGGCAGAAACAGTTAGAAAACATGAAGGAGAACATGTTACAGGGCTTTATCTAGGTACGCTGCAGTTTCCCAGTGACAGACATCTTTTCCCCATGTGCTTGCCAAGGCGTATTCTCTTTCTCATTAGAGAGAAGTTGAGACTGTTTATGACTGGCACTTAAAAGAATATTCCTGGGTCTTCTCCCCCTTGCCTTTACTTCTCTGCTTATACAACTTCTGCTGCAGGTGGAGCCCTCCCAGTTTTTAGGAGATGACACAGCTTTGAATGGCATACGCCTGCACTGTGAAGATGACTCGGTTGTGGAATCCTTGGTGGGGAAGTAAGTAATGACATNATCACCTCCCTTGCCCTGCTGCCCACGCTGCTCTTGATGCAGCCCAGGACTCAGTTGCTGTCTGGGCTGCATGCACACATTGCAGGCTCATGTTGAGCTTTTCATCAACCCAGACCCCAAGGTCCTTTTCCTCAGGGCTGCTCTCCAGCCATTCACCACCCAGCCTGGATTTGTGCTTGGGATTGTGCCTACCCAGGTGCAGGACCTTACACTTGGCCTTGTTGAATTTCATGAGGTTGGCTTGGGCCCACCTCTGCAGCCTGGATCCCTGCCCTCTAGCAAGTCGACTGTGCCACACAGCTTGGTGTCATCTGCAAACTTGCTGAGGGCGCACTCCATTCCTCTGTCCATGTCACTGACAAAGATGTTAAACAGCACGGTCCCAGTACTGACTCCTGAGGGATGCCACTTTGTTTCGTGATATTGTCTTCTCCAACTAGCCTTGTCTGCTCAATATTGTGATATAAAGTAAATGAAAACAGGCGGTTTTGGCTTTTGTTCTTTCATTTTAGGGTAATTAAACGTGGTTACTTCACATTACCACCTCCCGTTTGCTCTTGAAATTCTTGCAGAGCACTGTGAACACTTAAAATATAGTCCTAGATATAAAGTGTGTCTTTGGAAATCTGCACCATGGACCAAATTTGAGAAAAGGGCTTTTTAACCATATATTTAGAAAACCATTTGGGTGAAGCCCTGGCCCTGCTGCAGAGAACAGCACTGCACCTCTGGAGAAGTGTCTGCTCTTCTTGCTGCCTGGTGTGTACTTGTCAGGCAGGTCAGGGATGCATCATAAAACGTGCTCAGGCTGTTCTTGGAGTTTTCACCAGGACCTAACTATACAGTCTTGGAGTGCCTGGTGTTTATTTCTGATGAGGTACCAATCAAAAGTACACCCTTCAAAAGAGAGTGAAAAAGAAAAAGAAAGAGAAACTGACATCCCCTGGACTGCAGCAGGATGTTGTGCTAAGTCACTGGTGTGAGCAAGGAAGCCTCAAGCTTCAAGGCAGAACGACAAGAAGAAAGAGCACTTCCCAGCAATTTGCAGAGCCCAGACAGTCCTCTGTTTATTTTTTTTGTCAGGTGGGGTACCTGGACCAGCTTCCAAGTTTGCCCTAGAGGCTACTTGATCTCCTTTTCATTGAGAACAGAGAAGTCCCAAGGAGGAGGTGATGACACAGCAGCCAACAATATCCAGTTCACATGCTCAGATGAAACTGTGCTAATAGGTGATGGACTGTCCTGGGGTGGATTTGGCCCATGGAGCAAAAACTGCAACATATGTGGTCTTCAGACCAAGGTAGAGCTCCCGCAGGGGCTTCAGGATGACACAGCTCTCAATAATGTGAAGTTCTTCTGCTGTAAAAGAGCTCCATCTTCATGACTGCCTACACACCCCATATGAAATGAAACATCAGTAAAGCTTGGCTCTAGCTTTATACTGGGACACGCCTGTGATGTTTTGATTGCTTGCATCTTGCCATACCAGCCAGTGCCTTGGATGATGATGTCTTTTACAGCTTCCACAACGTTAGTGCAGTTTCTCATAACTACCATAAGTGTATTATGCTCACAAGAATCATCACATCATGTAACTGCTGGTGTATTACTGTGAAAATGTCCGTTCTATGACAAATTCTCGGAGCTGAGAAACAGATTTACCAGTTGGGTTTTTTTCTTCTCTGACTTACAAGATTCAAGTTTACTCTGCTCATTTTCCTTTGTTTGGAGTAATATTTGACCTGTTGACATGATAGACAGGGAAAAATGGGTATTAATTTGAGTTTACTTGATGCTTCTGGCCAGGGAGAAAATGACTAATGAGAGGTAAATGGGGTGAAATGGAAATTTGAGTAGGCTCATAAGATTGCATCAAAGGTTTGGTATCATTGCCCATTCCTGACTCTAACTGCCTCAAGGCTTGTATATCTTTCTTATGAAAAATTTATGAGCTCATAACTGAGATCCTGCCTTAGAAATTGTTCTTATTCTGAGTATTCATCTAGGTGTGATACCACCTGGGTGGACCGTAGTTCCCCAAATCTCCCTTGTTGCTGCTTTTTAGTGTGTTCCACTGACTCAGCTGTTAATGTACAACTTTCATGGGACTTGCTTTTTTGTTTGTTGCCTCTGGGTTTCATGCTCTGAATAGAACGGAGAGAATCCAATCTAAAAATAAACTCTGTCATTAATCCAGTTTTTATGTTCTAATTTTCTGGATAAGCTTGAAGTTATTACCTTGTCCTGATATGTTAGGTGTAAAGAACATACACTTGATTTGGGGAAAAATCATTATTGTGCCTTAATGTCTGAAGCACTGGGTGCCTCTGGCAAGAGTTTGAGACCTACTACCTTGGAGCACCTTTTGGGAAGTGTAGGTAGTGTTACTATTCACTCAAAGCAATGGATTATGCATCCTTGTGTACCTGAAAGAAGGTAGAGGTATGGTGCTGTCATTCTCTAGGTAGCTGATTGGGCTGTGAGGGTGTTGTGGTCTGGGACCACAGCCACACCAAGTGACACAGAGCTGGTGGGTAACGGGTCCTCCTGCCAGTTTGCACCCTTTACTTAGCATATACACAGGAGCCATCACTGTCCTGGCTTTTCATCTGTGTGAAATTTTCTTCCTGGCACTTAGCTCAAAAAAAACTCAAATAATGTCCGTGTTTCCATTTAAGAGAAATGGAGTGTGGCGGGCAAAAGAATAGACCAGACATGAGTTGTACTTTCGTCAAAAGAGTTTTGATAAAAAAGTCAGGTGTTGGTTTTTGAGTATATCACTGGTCTGTCTGTCTGCATGCTGTTTCTGGTGGCAGTGCTCAGTATCTAATGCTTGCTAGAATTTAAAGTTTCTCTGAATTAGGGAAGTGATGAATATGGATTTTACTGGCAAAGCCAACAGCAATTGTTGGACATTTGGTGTTTGGTAATGTTCTCCGTGCTGTCCCTTTGGAGCACACAGTGATTTCTCATGATTCTTATAGAATCACAGAATCAAGCAGGTTGGAAGAGATCATCCAAGATCATCCAATCCAACCTATCACCCAGCCCTAGCCAATCAACTAAACCATGGCACTAAGTGCCTCATCCAGTCTTTTCTTGAACACCTCCAGGGACGGCGACTCCACCACCTCCCTGGGCAGCCCATTCCAATGCCAATCACTCTCTCTGTCAAGAACTTCCTCCTAATATACGGCCCAGACCTCCCCTGGCACAACTTGAGACTGTGTTCCCTTGTTCTGTTGCTGGTTGCCTGGGAGAAGAGACCAACGCCCACCTGGCTACAACCTCCTTTCAGGTAGTTGTAGACAGCAATGAGGTCACCCCTGAGCCTCTTAGTTTGCATCTAGTTGCTTGACTTCCATTTTCTTATGAGTCAGGGATCATCTCAGCTTGCAAACTGACCTCCCAGTATAGTTAGAGAGGTGATATCTGAGGACATAAAAATTAAAATAGCTGCACTGTTCTGAACAAAACAGGCTTTATTCAGTGAAGGAGAACGGGAATTGTGGTGGTATTAACTTCACCATCTTCCAAAATGCAGTCAGTCCTTTTGTTCAGGTAGAGATATCTCCATGCACTTCACAGAAGTCTCAGAAGTCCAACTAGTGATCACTTTTCACCAGAGCAAGTAAGACAAGCAAAAAACACCAAGTATTTTATATTAAATGTGGCAACAAGACATTTCAAGTGCTGTTTTTCTCAGCATATGAGTAAATAGTGCGTCATGGAAAGACACACTGAATTAATCTAACCTGTGTATGCAGCCAGTTATGTGTGGTAGTTTCTCTCTTCTCCAGGTAGAGTTGTTTTTTAAGGGAGCTAGTTCTTGGAATGACTATTATTGCTGAGCTCAAGTGCCTAAAGGAACAAATCACTTTTGAGTGATTTGTTCAAGAAGCAGAGTGTTTTCTTATGTGTATATGCAGACAACAGACAAACTTGAACTTTATATCACACACATTTATTCTTCAGAGGGTAGGCTGAGCATGAATGATCCAGTTAAATTTTGAGGCTGCAGTGAAGGAAGAATTATTTGTTTCAGCAGAACTGACCTTTTTATACTTCCCTGTTGTGCCAGGTGTAACGTAGCTTAATTTCAGTGTGTGAACAGGCACTCCAAACAAGAGCAGTTGCAAGAAATGTTTGGCAAACAGAAGATTACCTTCTCTTCAAGTACTTTCTCATGTATTTATCAGAAACTTCAAAATCAAGTGAGGATGATTTTGTCATCTGAATATTGATGAAATATCCTCATTGAGGCCTCCTCTGATGGTCTGAGCAGATCTCTGCCATTTACTGCACTCAGGGTGGAGGAAACAAACTCTTTCAACTGAAACAAGGTGTAAGAGCATCACCAAAGTGAACTGGAACTGTTGTGGCTGAAACTGAACGTAGCCAAAAACTGTGAGAAGCTGTATCTGCATGACTTCACAAAGCCACTGTATGCCTGTCACATCTAGGAGTTAGAAACATACTGCAAAAGAACTGTCAGCCAGTTCCTGTGGGATGACAATGGGAGCAGTGGCAAGATGAAGACTAAGCAAGAATTATCCCTTCCTCTACTGATAATGTTACCATAGTGGGGCTTTTTTGCCCCCACCCATCCACACACATGTGATGCAGCTTCCACAGAGGCCAGCAGAAGCAGTAGGTCTGCAGCTTTCCAGGAGTGATTTTCAAAAGCCAGTTCTATTGAATCAGACTGAATCAGAACTAGAACAAACTTGCTGTTAGTGGTGCTTCAGTGAACCAAGTTTTTGAGATTGCATCCAGAAAGTTGATCTTAGAAATCGTAGCTTTTATGGCTGCGTTGCTCCTGTGGCACATTTGATATTGCGTTGATCATAGGTGTTCTGGAAGTTATAACCTGCACAGAAAACATCAGAAGATGCTTTAGCTACATATCACAGAATCACAGAACTTCAGAGGCTGGAAAGGACCTCCAGAGATCATTGAGTTAATCACCCTGCCAAGGCAGGATCCCCTGGGGTAGTTCACTCAGGAATGCATCCAGGTGGATTTTGAAAGTCTTCAGAGAAGGAGACTCCACAACCTCTCTGGGCAGCCTGTTCCATTGCTCTGTCATCCTCACTGTAAAGAAGTTTCTCCTCATGTTGAGGTGAAACCTTCTACATTCCAATTTGTAGCCATTGCTCCTTGTCTTATTGCTGCTGACCAGCAAAAAGAGATTGATCCCAGCCACTTGACACCCACCCCTCAGATATTTGTACACATTGATGAGATCTCCTCTCAGTCTTCTCCAAACTAAACAGCCCCAGGTTTCTCAGTCTCTCTTCATAGGGGAAATGCTCAAGTACCCCAGTCATCCTTATGGTTCTCCACTGGACTCTTTCCAGCAGGTCCCTGTCTCTCTTGATTTTTAATACTACATACAACAGAGATGTGCAATGTGCAGCTCATGTTCAGTACATAATAGTTACCCTTGCTAGCCTTTAAAGTCAGCTGTAGCATGATTGCCAATGAGGAAACAATTGAAAACATCTGTTTCAGAATTTTCTGAGTATAATTACTTGCAAATGTTTTAGTAGAATGTGAGCAGCAGCAAAAAATTAACCCATGGGTCATGGAAAGAAAAACTGGCAGGCTTTGGAGAGGTCATTCATAAAGGATTAAGTTCCAGCTTCCATTCCAGCTTCCATTCTCTCCTGCAACACTGTCCCTAAGGTTATGCCCTTGTCCTGGGGCCCTGTCCATAGAGTTGCAGTCCTGTATATCTATGGTATTGTGCTTGAGTTCTAACTCTTTGTCTGGTAAGTTTTTGTGTGCTTTGTACCTGTCTCAGGTAGTCCAGGCTCTAGCAAACAACTTGAGAAACTGTTGTGGTGGCAGAAAGAGAGAGTAGAAGGTATTCCCTGGCTCAATGAAAGCTGAGGAGAATGAATGAGCTGTCTGACACTATAGAAAAACAATTAACAACAAAGTGCTGACACTAGATGTATACAAACCATATTTCTCTTGAGCAGACAATGTGAAACCTTTCACAGAATCTTTCTCTTTTGGGACATATTTCCTGCACTTTCCATACCCTTAACAGAGCAAAACTTAGTAGATCTCAATCACCTGACAGCACATTATGACACAGACTGACTCTTGCTGACTTTTGATGGCTTCTGCAACAGTTCAGCTAACTTGTATGGCACCTGGCTGCACTGACAACTGGGCCTCTCCAGCAAAGAGTAATACTATTTATTTCTGATCCCTCAAAACCAGCAATGGAGCAGTGGTGCGTTTCTTAATAATATAAACCATCACCATGGACATCAACGGTCCCTTTAGTTACTGTAGCAGAGAAAACAATTGAAGGTGCTGCAGGAACATTTGCATGAGCTTATTAACTCAGTCTGTGGAAAAGAATATTTTCAGAGGGAACATGACAGTATGAGAGGTTAGGTTACTGAACCTTTTTAGGTTCAGACTGAAGTCGTTTTAGGATCCAACTCTAAACAGGTCAGAGACATCCCATTTGTGTTTCTGCTGATCTCTTTCTTGGGGAAGGGGTGGGGGAAAGGACAGGTTGGGACATTCTGCAGTTTTATGAATAACTTAGAAGTGCCTTGGCAAAATGTATGTGACTGGCTTTGTTAAAATCCAGACAAGACTACTGATACTCTGAAGAACAATGCCTTTCCACGCTGTCAAAAATTATTTTGACACATTGCATTTTTTAAAGCAATAGAAGTAGATAAAAAATTAATTCCCCAATGCGATGTTGTGTCTAGAATGCCTTTCAATCTTTACTCCAGAAATTTGGTGGGGTTTTTTTGTTTGTTTGGTTTTGGGTTTTTTGTTTTGGTTTGTGGGGCTTGGTTGTTTTGTTTTGTTTTGTTTTGTTTTGTTTTTTGTGTCAGTGAACTTTTTTTTTATGGCGAGATAACCAGAGGTAATTTAGAAAGCAACTTTCCTTCTCAGCTTTTGCCAATATTGTGGTTATCAAGTAAGACTAAGTCTATTATGTCTATGTAAGTTTATTGCTATGTTTATTTAAGTTTATTGCTATAGCATCACAACATGGCTGGGAGTGATGTTAATAGAAAAACACAGAATACATTCTAAAACCGATTTGAACATCTTCTTTCTGAGGAGAAAAGACAAAAATAAATTCTGACTTCTGCCAGCTACGTTGTTTGTGCTTCACTGCAACAACAACTGTGTGTTTATCAGGAAGAGCAGTGTCAAGGGGATAAAACTCTTCATGATTTCAAAGGAGATTTTCATCTCAGGAAAAGTATTAGCAAAGTAAAGAAAATACCACTTCTGTACTGAGGTGTTAGCAAGGCAAATAGCTGGGAACACTTCAGAGTTTTATGAAAAAAACCCAAACCATAACTGTGTTTCTTCTCTGGGTCACACTGTAGTCAGGGAAGTTACAGATAAAAAATTAGGAGGTAAGTGATAAAGACATAAACTTAGAAAATCATTACTTTATGTTCTACCTGATGGAAAATTTCCTTTCAAGTCTAGCCAAATGACTGCAACTTTCCATGTGAGATTATAACACCCAGGCAACAGTGCTAAGCGGTTATCCAGCAGTACCTGCTGAGTCTCATTCCTATTAGAGGTGTAAGAAACCTGCTGGTGTCCTCCTAGACTTTAAAACTCAGCTGGAAGTTTATCAATGAGTTATCTCAGAGGTGACTCACGCTGAATTAGATATAGTGTCACACTCTTTCTAGTTAAACAGGAGTTTACATAAGTGTTATGGTTTCCACAGAAACATAACTAAATCTTTCCTTCAGCGTAATCCCAAAGGCTTTCGCAGACCTAGAAAATATGCAGTGAATAGTCAAATAATTTTTTACACTGACAAAAAGAATGCCACAGTTGTCACCCAGTCGAATTTCTCACATGGGGCAAAGTAAGTTTAAATCCCAAATGGCATGATTGCCTTGCAGCATTCAGATATTTTCTGGAATTCCATTTCCCTTCAAGCTTAGTTTTATAAACCTCTAAAGAAAACTTAACAGAACTGCATAAGCTATTGATGGGAACAGTCATACAAATTTTTCTTCCCAAAGTATGATGGTGAGTGCAAAACCTGTGAGAACAGAAATAGTAATTATGCTGATCTGTGTTGTTTCTTGTGTGTTTTTTAGTGTTTCTCATGTTCTTTTAAATGTTCCCCTGACTTGTTGTGCCTCCCATCATGTAACAGGGATCGCAAGATTTCCCCTGAATCTTCTTGTGCCATCTCATCATTCCATTTCTCTTAGAGGTTCTGGACTCCATTTGCTTTTCTAGGTCATGGATGAAGATATTTCTTGATACTGCTCTATGACAGAGATGGAGCTGATATGTATCAATTCTTTAGTAGTTTGAGGGCATATTAATGCTTTCAACTAAAATTGAGGCAGTGAATAAGCTTAATCACTGGGTCCAGAGCATTAGATCCTCTTTTGGTGGGTTTTCATAGCCATCTTTTTAATATCCTCTGGTGGTTTTGGTTTATTTATTTTTAAAAAAAACTGTAAATTGTTTGTTTGTTTTGTGGGGTTTTTTTGGTTGTTGTTGTTTGGGTTTTTTTTTGTTTCATTTTTTGTTTTTTTAGTTTGGTTTGGTTTGGTTTTAGTGTTACAGACTTGGGTAATATGTTAGAGTGTTTGGATGGTTTGTAGTCTCCAAACTTCTTTCGATTCTTAGGTTTTCATGCCAGCTGAATAGCCAAAAGAAAGAAAAAAAATTCATTCAAGATCTTTATTATCTTTGTGGTCCCCTACCCCATTTTCAATCCCTGTAATACCAGGCAGTTGGGAGAAGTCCTTTATAAACTGTTTCCAGCATCTTCAACACCCCAATTTTTTTTTGTCTGCTTCTTTATGTCCCTACAGAGTTAAAGAAAATTCCCATGTAGTTTTTCCTAGTTTTGCTAATACAGTGGACAGAAGACTAGTTGTGGATGGGTAAATGTATACATTTGGCACCTTTTTTTTCCCCTCACCTTTTGAGCACAAAACCACTAGCACTAGTGATCTCATTTAAAAAGATTTGAATTCATGTTTAGGGTATGATTTCTGCCTTTACTGCTGCTGGATGCTTTAACAAGAATTTTTGTATTTTGAAGCTGAATTAGCAAAGGAGTTTGACTGAACTTCGAGATACCAAATAATTTGTGATGAAACCTTCCCACTCTCCTTATACTTCTGCATGGTTTTTATTTTGTCCCTGCACATTTAGTAATTTGTCTGTCGCAAGAAGGCTTTAAATGCAAAGTTTCCACAAACTGTCTGCAAACATGTAAGGCCAAGAAATACTGAGTTTGAGGTTGCTTTCTTCTCTCAGGCAACCAGCACCAGAACAAGAGGACACAGTCTCAAGCTGTGCCCGGGGAGGTTTAGGCTCGAGGTGAGGAGGAGGTTCTTCACTGAGAGAGTCATTCCCCACTGGAATGGGCTGCCCAGGGAGGTGGTGGAGTCACCGTCCCTGGAGGTGTTCAAGGCACGTTTGGACGTGGCACTTGGTGCCATGGGCTAGTCTTGAGGTCTGTGGTAGTGGGTTGGACTTGATGATCTTTGAGGTCTCTTCCAACCTTGCTATACTGTGATACTGTGTGATACTGTGTGTCTGTAGCAAGAAACATGTAGCAATTTTTCTTGTTCAGGCAAAGCTCATCTTAGGGATAAAACCTGGGCTAAAAATAGGGGAAGTCTACAGCATAAAATACTAGGGGAAAAAAAAAATCTAAGTATTATACTTAGGAATAATGGATTTTAGAAAAGAAGATCAGGCTGTGCAGTGGGATGCCATATCTGTCTTCCAGGTCCTGCCAGTGGTCAAGGTGTTGTGTTGATACTGACTTCATGTTGGAGTATCTTTTCATATTGTACCAGAAGGATTTCTGGGAATATAGTTCGTGAACTCAGAACTCAGGGAATGTGCTCACTGGAGACTTCATCATCCTTTCACTCACCCTTTCAGAGGCTCGTGGGAGGCTCCTGGAAGAGAACATGTGTAATGGGTTAGGAATTTTCCCCCCTCACTATTTGAAATTACCCAGACTAACTCAGATGGTTTGGAAATATGATGAAGCTATATTTACAGCATTGCAAAATTTACAAGCATATATACACAATACTTACAAGTATTTACAATTATATATAAGTTAGAAATATACAGAAATCCCAGTTCCCTCCCAGACAAAACAAACTGCCCAGAAAGGCTCAAAGCTACCCCCTTTCTGTTTCCTCCTCCCTTTATCTCAGAAACCCACACATAAACAGAGTGGAAGCCAGTAGTAGCTGGCAAAGCTTATGTGTAAATTGATGAAATTAGAGGCGAGGTGTCAATGCAGGTCTGGGTTTAAAGAGAGCAATCAGATTGAAGAAAAGAGACCANAGACATCACCATTGTTTTCTCTTCACAGCCTATAATCTTATTTTTGTTAAAATATTCCAGTTAGCCTCAAACCAGCACACCATGATTCACAGAAGCACAACTGGGATGGCTGTACACTATTTTAAAAGTCCATCCATGCACACTTAGGTTCTGTTTCTGATAGGAGAGATATTCAGGTACTCCTGTCAGGAGAAATTCTGGCAATATTGAGGTACCTTTTGTCAGATCTAGCAGAGTCTAGTAGAAATTTAAGGTTCTTTCTTTGATGTACTCAGCTACTATTTTCCCAAATGCCCAAGCATAGTGACTCCTTTCGGCCATCTCTGGTATACTGAAGAGCTGGATCATGATTGTCTTTGTTGAGTGTTTCTTTGGCTATAAATAGATCTGTGTCCACATTCAGAGCCAGTGGAGATGCTAGCAAGGAGATGTGGTGGAGGCTGAAGCAGAAAAGCTTGAGACTGCAGGAGCAGAGAAGAGTGGTGGGAGTGGAGCCTTGTCCTGCAAGTACAAAAGCAAGGTCTGAGTAGGTTATGACAGTCAAGAAAGGAAATGCAAAATGAAGAGGAAATGGGAGAATAAATCAGAAGCAGTATTCATGTAAGTGTATTTTCAGTCCAACTCTCTTGTGCTAGGATATGACTGCTAGGAGTGGGGGGGCTGTGATTTACTGTTTGCTGTGGCTCCTGAAGCTGCTAGTACAGGCACAGAGACAGGGCAGGAGCTTGAAAAGCCTTCTGGTGTCTATACAGGTAGGTGATTGGGACAACTCCGTTTTCATGGACCATGCTTTTGACCCACTGACCATTTCTGTGCTATAAGTTGTCATCCTCGTTGCTCTCCAATTTTGTTCAAGGGGAGGGAAACATTCTTTGTCCTTCAGTTAAATACTTTTATTCCTGATATCTCAAGGAGGTCACTTGGTTGCGTGGCAGAAGTGGCAGCATGGTCCTTCTGCCACATCGACTTTAGGTTCTTCTCTTTGTGCTCTAATTGCAGTTGGTGCCTCCTGGCTCAGTCTCCTGTTCAGTCACCAGATCTGCTCACCAATCTGCTGGAGGAAGCAATCTGCTCTTCTCTGTGTTCTCAAGTGGGTCATTGTATCATAGCTAGTCTGAAGATTTAAGATATTTTCAGCTTTGAGCAGGAGCATGACTTTGGCCTGGTGCTCAGGCCTCATAGGGGTCAATGGTGAGGAGAAATGAGCATCTTTTAATCTGAAATCAAGTTTTTTTTTATTCATTGAAGTGAGAAAAGCATTTAAGTGAGACTGGATTAGGTTGTGACTGTGCTTTTTCTGAATGTTCGTAAAGCAAACTAGCCGCAAGACTGCTCCCATTACTTCAGTTTCTTTCCTTACAGTGGTGCCAGGGGACCACTAATTTTTTTGCCATGTGGATACTTTGGATAGCGTAAGTGCAATTAACTGTGTGTTAGGCACAATAAATGTCTCATAAGGTAGTTGCTGTTTCACAAAGGTTGCAATGCAGTAGGCACCAAGGGGTCCATTAAGAGCTGGGTGGCCCAGGGAAGGAGGATCTGAGGGTTTTAAGGAATGGGAGCTTTGGACTGCAATGAGAAACAGCGTGGGAGCATGGCACTTCCCTAAATAAAGCCTGCTGTCCTCATTCAATGAAAGGATGAGTCGTCTATTTGTAGTGAGGCCTCACAGTGGACTTCCAAGTGCTGCAAAAATCTTAGAGGGCTTGTAACCTTTANTTCAGTCTGGAAGTTAGGATGAAGTTATTTTACATATTTTGGGGGGTGGCCTGGCCAGCATTCCTCATTTGGGTCTACTGTTTGATTGTTGGGAAGATTGGTTCCTTTCTGGTTGATTTAATGTGGATAAAGCTTAAAAGAACATTTTGGAATTATGGAGAGTATTTTCTGGGCTGGGTTGGCTTTAATATCTCTGAAACTCTTACCAAATCTGCTTTTAATGTGTCAGGAAATATTACAAATGTACCAACATCTCTGATGAGGGTAATCCTCCCTAAATCTGAGATCACATAGCCATTGAACTCTATCTGCCATCAAAAGTACCTTATTTTCCTATAAATTCGCTCCTCTGAAAGGAACTTGCAGCCAGGTGGGAGTCGGTCTCTTCTCCCAGGCAACCAGTGACAGAACGAGGGAACACAGTCTCAAGTTATGCCAGAGGAGGTCTAGGCTGGATATTAGGAGGAAGTTCTTTACAGAGAGAGTGATTGGCATTGGAATGGGCTGCCCGGGGAGGTGGTGGAGTCGCTGTTGCTGGAGGTGTTCAAAAAAGCCTGGATGGGGCACTTAGTGCCATGGTCTAGTTGATTGGCTAGGGCCGAGTGATAGGTTGGATTGGATGATCTTGGATGATCTCTTCCAACCTGCTTGATTCTATGATTCTATGATTTTATAATTCTATGATTCTATGTCAGGTTTGAATACACAGTCATTTTGGAAGGTAAGTTTCTGTATGGTCACTGTTAACTGCAGTTAACTGTGATGAGAGCAAAGTTTAGTTTTAAGTTAGTTTAGTTCAGCTTATTAGGGAAAAAAACCCCACAAGTGGTTGCTACTTTGTAGTGGGGATTTTGCTACAAAGTACTAGAGCCGAGAGACTTGAATGTTTACTGAAAGCTGAATATATAGCAAACAGGGATGTTTTCAGAACTCCCAAATGGAGATGGAAGTTACAAAATGCTTCCTCGATGCTAATAACCCTTCAATTCCAAGTGCTGACTGGGCTGGTTTTGCAAAATAAGCATTTCTTTAAAATACAGTTGCACATTTGAAATGTTTACATTCAATAGAAAGAAAGAAAAGAGTTAAAAGGTCACTTTAAAAAATATCCAATTGTAAAAGAAACCAAAACCTATTCTATGGTTCTACGATTCTATGATTCTATGGTTCTATGATTTTGCTTATTTGTACATATAGGGAAAAACCCTCATATTTTACTTTTCTTCGTTTAGCTTTCTTCTACTAGTTCTTGTCTTGAAGCTCTGAATAACTCTTTAACTTCTGAGACTATATGCATTGTTTTCTCTATATATTGCTACCTTGTAGGTATATAGAAAGCTGTTATTTTCCCTTTTATTGCCAATATAAATAAAACTCCTCCAATCTGTGTACAATTTATTATTCTATATATAAAGCCTTAAGAGCCATGCAGACTTCATATGTCTTGGCTCTGAATCTTAAAAATAGTTACGATATCCTAACTAATCTTTTCTAAGCTTGCTTTGGTAAGCTCGGCTCAGTGCATGCCAAAAAAAAAATGTGTGATATGTATCAATAGCCAGTATCCACCAACACTAATCTAGAGGAGCTGGAAGTACGATCCTGTGAGTTCAGAATCTGTCTGAATGGATTGGCTTATTGAAGATGAACCTGAAACTAAGCATTTCCTTCTGGAATAATGGAGAATGCCCTTTTGAGCAGCCAGCCTGGGAGTTCTTAGAAAACATAGGGACCAGACTGAGAAGAGGATGGCTTATCAAGAATTTGTATTTATCCTGCCTTTATTAAGGAACGTGAGCTGAGCTGAAAATAAGCTGAACATGGGAATGAGCTGAAATTCTACAAAATCCAGACAAAACTATTATGATTCATCTAATTACCACTGTATAAAGGTGGTGTGGTTTTATTTTTTTTTTTTTGGGTTGGTTTGTTTGTTTGTTTGTTTTGTTTTTTCCCTTGGAGTTTTAAATATACAATGGTGCTGCAATTCAGTTAAGCAATTGAGCATAGGATTAGTGTAGGAGCATGAATAATGATGCCACTTTCAACAATTAAAATTAAACACGAGCAGGTGCTTTATTAGAATAGGGATAAATTTTCTTGCTAGAATTATTTGTTGTGAATGACTGATATCTGAACTGCAGTGCCTTCAGACTGGAATATACCTGAGTGAATATGGACACCTGTCATCTATAGAGCAGTTTGCTCAGGAGTGGCAATCTTCTTGTCTTCTGCTCGTGTTACAGAAATGGCATTTGAGATTTGACAATAACCTAACCCTGTTCTTTCTCTGTTTAAAGAGGAAAATGCAGCCTTTCCAGCTTGGTGTTAGGTGATATATTGAGTCAGAGAGAGAGAGAAATCCCCCAAGGAGCTGATTTGGGGCTGCTGGCTGTGGATGGCCAACAGTGTCAATGGAAACTGATGGCTTGGTCAGAGTCCTTCAGACACTGGGTGCTTACTGTGCATGTGTTCCTGCTGCAAAAACAGATGGTCTAGTCCACAGCAAGGAGCCAGGTGGCTATCAAAGATGGACACAAATCTCCCTGACTCCACATACAACTCGCTTCATGTGGGAGCATAGTGCAGTTGTCACCTTCCATTACATCCCTGTGAGTGAACTCAATGCTGTCCCAGCTGGGCTGAAGCCAGACTGGCTGGTCGAGACCCAAGGAGTGATAGCTGCTCTGGGGACCTTCTGCTTTCATGGGGAAAATCTCTTCCCAGTTTGCTGGCCGTCCAGCATGCTTTCCTTGAGGCAGTGGAGAGGGGCATGGGTATCCCTTATGTGGTCTTGGCACAAAGGAAGAAGAAGAAGGGTAAGCTGTCCTTGTTAGACCTGCCCTCCTTCAACCAGGGGGTGAAACCCAGTCCACTAGGAGGACTATGCTGAAGCTTTAAGTTGCTGCAGAAATCATCAGGGCAGTTAGCTGGGCTTGAGAGGGAACACAGACACAGTTCTGAAGTTAAACCACATGGAGAAGCTGCCGTGAGATGAACTACATTTTTATATCTCTGTGCTTGTCTCCAAGTTTAAGTTACTTCTTTTTCTCATTAATTAATTTTAACTGTCATTTAAAATACTTCAATGTTAGAAAGTTCCAAGTAGGCTAGAAGATGGTACTGGTTTGATCTGGCAAGGCCAAGGTCCCCTAGGTGCTGACTGAGATCTTCACAGGGACAGTCTTCTCATCTTTGTCAGGGTTGTGTTCCAGACAAGCTGCTGACCCTCCAGATCAAGGATCTGATGGAGCTGCTGATCTCATCACACAGCATCAATGTGATGAACAGGAAACTGCCCCTTGAGGTAAGATCCTAAGCCCTATATTGCAAATAACTATCCTTGAGCAGGTGGAGGATGGAGACTTCTATGGCTGAAACATCTGGATGTTTGCCACAGGAGGACAGTTCCTTCATCACCTGCAGAGGTGTAGGACTTCAACAGGTAAGCTCAGAAGGTTGTAATGAGGGAGGCATTTGGGTTGGTTGTGCCTGATCCATACCGTGGAGCCAGGACGCTCCTGTGGATAACAAAAACACCTTTGGCCTGCCAGACTGGATGTCTCAAGTGGTTTGCTGCTTGACCAGGGATGCGATATGGGAGGTACTAAAAAGATTGGCAAGACTTATCCATCCCTTCTAATCCTTGCTTCTTATTCACATGGATACTAGCAACTCCTCTGAGAAGACCTTCAGTATATCAAGAGCAGCTACAGAAGCTTGGCGGTAAGGACTAAGGCCATGGGAGCATAGGAGAAGTTCTCTACAGTCTTACTGGTGGATGGGAGAGGCTCAAGTCATAGTAGTTGCAATCCTGTAGGTCAAATTTTGGTTCTGCAGTCAGTATCCAAAAGCCAGGGCATATGTCGTGGTTACTTTCTTTGTGAAATGAGGACAGCAGAGAGGAAGACAGGATCCATCTGATAAAGTGTGACAAGGACTGTACCAAGAGATTTGCCAACCCAGTAAATAGGGCTTTAAATTGGAGTATCAGGGGATGGTGACCAAAGCCCAAAGAGAGGTGGAAGAATCCATGTATTTATCTCCATTTATTCACCTAAGACTGTGTGTTAATTTTTTACACAAGAAGCTTTTTGGGATCACACAGGGTGCAAAGCTGCAAGGGCAACACAAACAGATATAACTCTTCCCATGGGCTACCAGCAGTACAATCTGCTGTGTTCCCAATTAGCTCCTCTCTCCTGACTCTTCCAGAGTCACTCGTGCTGAATTCCCTGTTAGTTATACTGGGAAATGAAGGGGCTTGGAATAGGAGGTAGGCTTACCTTGAAATACATAAAATACTTTCTCCTTCAGTCTTAGTTCATAAAACATGCAATAGCCTGCAGAAACCTTGGAGATTTTTTTACCTTTGCAGTACCTGAGTGATTACACATGTATCTTACAGCCCCTGTGCTCTACAGGGTAACTTAACAGCTGGGCTGTAGCAGGTGTTGGCACACAGCAATCATCTTGATGATTCAGGGCTCTGAGGGACAGAGTAAAGAGGGTACATGGTGAGTGAGCACATGGATGGCACATGTCAAACTCCAGTGATGGGTAAATGATTCCTTTTCTGTGAATGCTTAGAAGAATTGGGAATACACAAAGAAGGGCTTCTTTTGTACATCGCCTGGAGGTGAATCTCAGGGTCTACAGGATAAAAATACTACAGGAACACTGCTAAATTTTACACAGTACTTGATGCCTTCATGGTGATTGACAGCAAGATCTCAAGGACTCTGCATAATAGATATCCAGAGAAAGCATCCAAGTTTTAAAGCATCCCCAAAACAAGCTCTAACTCAAGGCTGGCCCTTGCTCACAAGCAGCAGACATGCAGTGTCAAATCAAAAGTTGATTATAAAAGTGATAGTCTCTTCAAACCACAATAACGTGGCAAAACAGTCATCTAGACTGCTGGTGTGTAGCTCTGAACATCTCTTTCCCAATGTGCTGGTTTGAAGCAATATGGAATATTTTAATGAAAAAAAAATATAGGTTGTAAAAGAAAATAATGGTGATGTCTACTTCACTCATAGGCTTGCTGAGATGTATAAGAACACAAATATAGATAAGACGGAGAGTTTTGCTTTCTCTCTGAGAGCTGGTGTGTCTTCTGCTTTCTGCTGTGTAACCCAACTAATCACTCTGCTTCTAACCCCCTTGGCCAATCCTCCAAACTCACCTTGCACGTAAGGCAAACACTGGGGTAAGGTAGAGGGGTGGGGAGAAGGTGTAGGGGTGGTTGGGAGCCCCTCCTGGGGGCTCTGATTTCTGGGAGGGGAATTGTGTTTCTGTATTGCCTTTAACTTGTATATTCCTGTAAATATTCCTGTCTATTGTGTATATATCTGCTTGTACATTGTGCTAAGCTGTAAATATACCTTCATTCCTTAACTTTCAGCTGGCTGAGTCTAGTCTGGGTGATTTCTGGGCAGGGGTGGGTAACTCCCAAACCATCACATCTTATACGTTGGACTTCTAGGGACCTTTTTCCTTTCATATAAGCAGGCATTGGACTTCTTTGTGGTTGTCGTTGCTACAAAGAAGCAAAATACACATCCTTGGCTCTTCGGAAGTACTTACTACATTGTTATGTGTGTCCCAGTGTCTAGGAGTTTTAAGGAAGCTGGAGAGTGCTACTGGCAGTGAGAGCTCTGTCTTGAGAGAGAGTCCTCTTCCTTTTTAAAGTGCATCAAGAATGTTCCTAGTTGCTCCACTCTTTTCACATCTCAAGTTTCTGACCATCATTCCTCATCACATCTTGTGTTCAGTTTTGGGCTCCCCAGGTTAAGAGGGACAGGGATCAATTGGAGAGAGTCCAAGGGAGGGCTACGAGGATGATTAGGGGACTGGAGCACTGCCTGGTGAGGAGAGGCTGAGGGACCTGGGGCTTTTTAGTCTGGAGAAGAGAAGACTGAGAGGGGACTTAATAAATACTTATAAATATCTGAGGGCTGGGGGTCAGGAGTAGGCTCTGCTCACTTGCTCCCTGTGATAGGACAAGGAGCAATGGATACAAGCTGCAGCACAGGAGGTTCCATCTCAACACAAGGGGGAACTGCTTTACTGTAAGGGTCACAGAGCACTGGGACAGGTTCCCCAGGGAGGTTGTGAAATCTTCTCTGGAGACTTTCAAGGCCTGTCTGGATGCATTCCTCTGTGACCTTAGCTAGATTGTGGTCCTGCCGTGGCAGGGGGGTTGGACTCGATGATCTCTTTGGATCCCTTCCAACCTCTGGCATCCTGTGAGCCTGTAATATCTCTGCAGTCCTACAACTTGGGAGAGTTAGTAGCACCACCTTATTGCCAGATGAGATGAAGTGTCATCCAGCTTTGGATGTTTGGATCAGCTAAAGGACAAGACCCGGCTTACCTTGATTAATAGCTTTTTCCTAGGAAGCTCTAAAAGCAGAGAGTCAGTGACTTTTGCTCTGTATGACTCTGGTCTTCCGTAAGGATTTAGCTGCAACTTATGGATTTTTTGGATGCTTTTTCCTTTCTCTCACATCCCAGGATGAAGCATGACCTTGCAGTGATACTAGTGAAGCACTTTGTTTCTGCTGAGCTCTCTGTTCCTTGTTTAGTTTGGGTAGCTCCTCTTATTTAATGCTGTCTAGCAGGAAATGGGGGCAAGTTTCACAGGATCATCTCTCTGAGACACACTTTTCTTCGGACATCTCATGAAGCCTTCAGTGTCCCTGGCTGTGAGCTGCTCTTACCTCTGTTCAGAGGGAATACTGGCAGGCAGTGCAGTTTTGCCAAGGTGGTGCATCCCTCCGTGTAAAGCAGAGGAGCTGGTTCTCCATATCACTGCTAGTTTGCTGCTTCTACTACAGCATCATTGACAATGTTGAAATCAAGGACATAGCTTGCAGAGCTAATGGAAACAGGACACTTGTCATATTTCTGTGTGAAATATATTTTAAAGTGCATAATTTTACATTGTATTATTGTTCTTTATTCACCTCATGAAGCTTAGTCCCTCAAAGGACAATTATAATACAGACTGCATGATATAAACACCTATGCAGAACAAACTCAGGCTCTCCTTGGGAAGAGCATGGGTAACCAGAAAGGCTAAACTATAATTGCTTGTTCATTCTTGTTTTGTCTGCAGGAAGATTTAGTACTTATGCCATAATTTCTTCCACTGATCTGCTGGATACTATAAAACAAACTACCTCACTTCCCCCTATCACCTATTCATATCCTCCCTCTATTGACTCTAGCAATGTGAGATCAGGCTGGTTGCTCACAGTGGAAACATATGTAATGATGCCTTGAGATACCTGCAGTTTATAGAGAAACAGCCTGCTTAGCTTCCTATTAGGTAACTCCAGCACTACTCAGAGCAAAGCCACAGAATCACATCTGCTTCCTCTTCAGCCCACCTCCAAAGATGGGCAAATTCTTGGTTCTCCAGCCTGTGCTGGGTAAGAATATTGACTGCTGGAATAATTTGACATGTCGAGAGATGGTTGGGCTAAAGCAGATTCACAGCTAGAGAGACAAAAGATTAATTTCACCTAATCATAGCCAAGGGAAGGGAAGGGAAGGGAAGGGAAGGGAAGGGAAGGGAAGGGAAGGGAAGGGAAGGGAAGGGAAGGGAAGGGAAGGGAAGGGAAGGGAAGGGAAGGGAAGGGAAGGGGAGGGAAGGGAAGGGGAAGGAGCCTAGGATGGTCATCTAGTCCAGCAGCAAATGATACCTAGTCAAAGCCAGGTGTTTAAGTTTCATTCTCCTTCATCAAGACACTGTTGTCTCCATGTGATGATTTAGTACCACTGCTTTAGACATGGTCTCCTGTTGTCTACAGATGGAGCTCAGACTAGCTACCTGGCTTTCAAGTGCCATCAGACAGCTGGGAAGAATGAAGTCCTATGTGGATATTTGTCTCGCAGCTTTTTTTTCTGGCTTTCATGGGGCTCTAATTCTAGCACAAAGCAGCAGCTCTGCTGTATGTATGCCAGCACAGTGTCCATGCCAAAATACTGCTTTCTCTGGATGAGACAATTTGTCAGATTCTGAGCTAATGTCAGGATGTCTAATTGTCATTGGCATTTGGAATAATCACATAAATTTAACTACTCTGAACATGATCTCAATAGGTGTGATGCTGCCATTGTGCAGTGGAGGCTGACTCATCACACACATTATGGGACAATGTTTTCCCGTGATTATTTCACCCTTGTGCACTTATTTGTCCTGTTAGCGAGATGGAGGCAATTTTAATAATTATTTTGCAAGTGCATTTTATTTTGATGAAAGAGAACATCATACTGCAGACCAGATACTTGAAGATGTCTGCTCCTGTTTGCCTATTTTGATTCCACGGTTATTCCTCCAAGGACAACTGGAGGTAGGTTATATATTAATATTTATTATGCCAAGAATGAGAGTGATTGCTATGTTGACAGCTCATCTACAGCTGTATTAGATGTGGAAAATACTTCTTTCCTCTTGCTATGGAGATTTCTGAGCCTGTATTTTCTCCAGTGTTTCCTCTGCAATTAATTAATACATTACTTATGGGTTTGATTTTGTTTTCGTTTTGTTTTGGTTTGTGTTTGTTTTTGTTTTTTTTAAGCCTAACTTTTGGCTTTGTTCTTCAATCTTGTTCTTTTTCTTCCCCATCTATTATCATGACTGGCATAAAGCTAATTGATGACACTGAATTCTCAGCACTGACCTTTAAAACCAGTGTGAGGAATGAGAACTGAATGAGATAGGCCAGTCATACCCCTCAGAGATGATTTTGATAGGAAATCTGGGAGTCTGGTAACACTTGTACGTATTTACAACCACAGTAGAAATTTTTCTCTCTTTCTCTCTAACAGATATTCATGGTTTTGCTGAAGCTGAATGCTGTGTATGACAAATAAACATTAAACTGATCCAACAATAGCCTGCAGTTTGTGTGCATAACCATCCCCTTCCTCCTGCCTCACCAAGATGAAGGAATATTCACAGAGAACACAGACTGTTTTGGATATGTGCGTGAATTCTGGGTTGGATAGTAAGGATTAAAATAGTGAGCTGTTGCATGACTGGGATGTGGTTTTTTTGATGATGGGTGCTGAGATAAGGGTGACATATATCACAGTTGCAATCTGCAGCAACAGGTTTGCTAGAGCAGACTGGTTGCAGTGATATCAAATGCTTTCTTCTTTGGCCTTACAAGTAATCCAGAACCATTGTAATTATGACCTACAGTTTATTTCTCATTCAGAATAAGAATTGGAATAATATATTCATCAATGAATGCATTATATGCCCCTTTATTTGTAGACTCTCGGCAGTTGTTTGATGACTAAATTCATCTCTGCAGATTTTGCTCTGGAAAGATGCCAACTAAATTCAAGATTAGTTGCCTGGGAGACCAAATAATGCAATTCAAAATGCCATTTGGTGCAGACTAGTTGCACGCAACCTAGTCTATGCCCAACTTTTTTTCTACAGAAGATCTGGCTGCAGAAGTTTCTGGATACTTCCTGCTCATATGCCTGCTTTTTCTGATGGAATAGGAATCTTTAGTTGTATTTCAAGTCCCATCTGTTTGTTTGTTTGCTTAGCATCTAATCTCTAAGAAAGATGATGAATTTTTCTCCTACTACTGTAGTTTTGTGTGTTTATGATTTTAATAGGCACCTTCATCAGTCTTTTTAAAAGTTCACATGAATATTTTCAGTTCTAAGTACCATCGGAGCTAAGGTAAAAGTAACTCTTAACACATTAACTGGACTAACTATGCGAGTTGTTACTTACTAATGACTAACTACTTGTCACTTGTTACTTACTAATGTCCAGAAACAAGAATAAGATCCATGTCACATTGCCTGGTAAAGACACAGCTGGTTCCTGTCTTAAAGAATTCACTGTCAGCAGATAAAACAAAACATCAGTTATTTAGCTAACCTGAATTACACACCATCAAGAGAGCTGGGGTAAAGGTAAAGATCCACTGAGCACTGTGGTCCTTTCCTTCCACTCTGCATATCTGCCTTTTCTGCAAGTAAATGTAGAATCACTCAGTTTTAATGGGTTAGGGTAGATCCCTCACCTGGTAGAATAAACTCACCACAACATGGATTTTTTTTTGTGAAGTCAGAAGAAAAAAAAAGAGAAATTGTATTTCTTATAGTTTAAACTAAATATAACAGTATAGGCAGAATATAACTACTACAGGAATATAATAACCTGAAGGAAGATGGGGAAGGTGTCAAGCAGTGGCGAAGCAGCAAAAGCAGCAGCAGCAGCCAAAACAGCGGCAAGGGGAAGATAGCAGCAGGCGCAGGCGAAGCAGCGGAAGCAGCAAGTGGAAGGCGCAAGCTGTGCTTCCAGACATAAAGCTCTTGATGCTCCAATGAAATGATATTAACTTATCCATTGTTGCCATTATATGGCCTATCCCTAGAATGTTTGTCTCAGAGCTTCCACTTCTAAGTTTCTCTGTTCTGAACTTTTTTGTTATGTCTGAGGTAGGAATGTAACTCAAACAGCCACACCAGGCTGAGTTCTTTCCTTCTTTTCTGATACGCTTTGTAAACCATTCTAGGCCATTTAGATGTGTGGCTGGGAAGGAGAAGATATCTCCTGAAGATCAGCCTTACCTGCAGAAGCATCTCTATGATGTGGTGACTGCCACTTTGCTGCCTTAACCCCCATGCCCTGGCATTTTGTAGAGAGGAGCATTAGATTCCCAATGCCAACAGCTGTCTCATTCCATGCTGATTCATTGCTCAGCAGTGACTGACTACTGGAACACAGTTGTGACCTATGAGCTACCTTGTCAAAGTGTAAATGCTGCCTGTTTAAATTGTCAGGAGATAAGCAGCAGGAATCTAACTTTCGAGCCCAGAGCGAGAATCCTCTCTGCTGTGCTTCCAGCTGGGGCTGGAGGATCCTGAAAGAGCGTGTATGGAGTGTGCAAACAGAGCATGCTTCAAAATCCCTGACCTACCTCGAGATAGTTTGCTTTCTTTTATCTGATAGCATGAAGTGCACGACAGACACTGGCAATTTACATGGCCTGGAATGGTGCGAG
The DNA here is from genome assembly GCA_013399055.1 of Ramphastos sulfuratus. Taxonomy (NCBI): domain Eukaryota; kingdom Metazoa; phylum Chordata; class Aves; order Piciformes; family Ramphastidae; genus Ramphastos; species Ramphastos sulfuratus. The sequence goes on along the minus strand of WBNM01025950.1, from coordinate 20,255 downwards.
TGGTGAACCTGCCAGGCTCAGCAGTTAAACGGCATCATGAGAGTTAACTGCAACAATTGCTCCTGAATGTCGGCCATAAGCATGCTTTATACTGCTAGTAGCTGCGGGGTCATTTCACCGCTCTGTAGTTAGAGGATTGGGAAACTGCATCCCAACTAAAAGCCAGGCTTAGTGTCATCTAACAAATCTTATCAGGAAAGATGCTCCTTTAGGTCCTATTTCTGCTGGACTTTTATTTGGGCTTACTGTATTAGGTGAAAACAAGCAATGGCTTTTTATTTCTGTTTGTGTACCCGTATGTGCTGGTTTGAGGCTAATTGGAATATTTTAATGAAAAAAATTAGATTATAGTCTGTGAAAAGAAAACAATGGCGATGTCTACTTCACTCATAGGCTTGCTGAGATGTATAAGAACAAGAACACAAACACAGATAACACAGAATCTCGGTCTCTTTGGGAGCCAGTGGGTTCTCTCCTCTCTACCTAAGTAACCACTCTGCTTCTAACCCCCCTTGCTGATCTTCCAAACTCACCTTGCATGTAAGGCAAACACTGGGGTAAGGTAGACGGGTGGGGAGAAGGTGGAAGGGTGGTCGGGAGCCCCTCCTGGGGTCTCTGATTTCTGCTTGTATATTGTGCTAAGCTGTAAATATAGCTTCATTCCTTAGCTTCCAGCTGGCTGAGTCTAGTCTGGGTGATTTTACAAAGAGTAAGGGGGCAGGGAACTCCCAAACCATCACACCATAGGCCCTTTACATGGTGTCCAAGCGATGTAGGAATCTGGGTTGTGCTGTCCATACCTGCCCACAAAGTTCCAGTGCTGCTAAGGTAAGTCACAGCAAGAAGTGTTGTGGTAGGCCTAAATAAGCCAAAATAGGCCTGAACATGTCCTGGCTTGCCCAGACGTGTTCCCCTGCTCCCCTCCTTCTGTGCTGGGGAAGCAGCCACGGGAAAGGAAAACAACAGCCCTGGCTTCACCTAATATGGTCAAGCTTGGCAAAGTGCCATCCTGATTGGCTAATCTGTGTCCAAAGGCCCATTAGCCTCGGGCTGCATGGATAAAAGGGATGATCAACTAACACAATGGGCTGCTGCTGCCATCATTGCTGCTAATGCCTCACTGCATCCTGCCTGCCCCTCTGCAAGGCTTCTGCTGAATTAGGAGTCAAGAGGAACCAGGTCAGAGTCTGTGCCAGACTCCCAGCTTCCTGAGAAAAGAGCCTGGGAAAGCTCCAAAGCCTCTAATAGCTTTGAGACCACCAACAGCAACCCCTCCATGTGCTTTGGGTACTGTCTGATACTAATTTGTGAATAAATATCCAAAGCCTCTCTGTGAGAAATTCTGTAACTACATTCTATTGTGCCTTTCTGCCCTACTAGCAGAAAGGAGCCTCTCAAGTCCCCTGATGGGCAAGAGGTATAATCAAAACTAAGAACCTCTTTCCAATTTTGATGTTTGCGTTTTCTAGCTACCTCTTACAGTGTTCCAGTTTTGCCTGTTCCCTGTGTGTATGAATTTCCAAACCGTGCATTTCAAATCTTGTAAATAAGTTTTCTGGCGAGATTTAATGTTAATAAACAATTTTCATAGTTACTAACAATCTTTGCCTGGATATCAAAATTAGTATTGATTATTAATTGTGCATAATTCATAACAGAAGACAGCAAGAAGGCTGGACAGATGGGTGCAGTCGAATGCCTTGAGTTTTAACAAGTCCATGTACAAGGTACTGCACTTTGGCCACAATAACACCAGGCAGTGCTACAGGCTGCAGACAAAGTGGCTGGAGAGTAACCAGGCAGAGAGGGACCTGGGGGTACTGATTGACAGCTGACTGAACATGAGCCAGCAGTGTGCCCAGGTGGCCAAGGTCAACAGCACACCTGCCTGTATCAGAACAGTGTGGCCAGCAGGACCAGGGAAGTCATTCTGCCCCTGTACTCAGCACTGGTTAGGCCACACCTTGAATACTGTGTCCAGTTCTGGACCCCTCAATTTAAGAAAGATCTTGAGATGCTTGAATGTGTCCAGAGAAGGGCAACAAGGCTGGCGAGGGGGCTGGAGCTCANAGAGGGAAGGGGAAGAGGGAAAGGAGAAATGAAGTCACTTTAAATGACAACTACTTGGGAAATTAGACTGCTCGTAAAGTGCCAAGCCTCTGCTATAGGAAAACAGACTCCCTGTCTCCACTGATCCAGGAGGGATTTAGTCATTCTCAGATACTCTTGAGAACCTAGGCCTGGAAGTCTGATTTGAGAAACAAACAAATAAAACCAAAAACAAACCAGCCAGCCAACCAAACAACAAAACCCCTCAGACTTTATTTTGCATCACTGTTTGCCCATGAGGGAACCGCCAGATGCACTTTTGAGAGTAACAGAGTGCAGACAGATCTCTCAGTACTATGTGAACACCATAAGTCAGCCACATCTGTTTTTGATGCTGTAGTTATTCAACACAATCTTCAGATTATTCATCAATTCCCTCAAAATAGATCAAATTAAAATCACTAAAACTCAAGCCCTAAACATGTTTGGTTTTGGAAAAACAAAACAAAAACAGCTGCTCTCTCTCCTGCAATGATCTTTTTAGCAAGATGAGTAATTAGGCAAAGTATACATGCCAGATCTCTGCTGGGGCTCAAATTGGTGAGTCTGATGTGCAGGTGAGTTTGGGTCTCCAGTGTGCACACTGACTCCCAGGACCCTGAGGAAGGCAGGAGCAAGGGCTGGTGGTTGAATGTGCAGCACAACTCTGGGGTGCCTGCTGCTTCCTCAGGCTCTCTCTGGGCAATCCTGGCCCTGGTATGGTGTCAAGGGGAGCAGTTTATGTCTGCAGGGCTCCTGCAACCATTGCCAGCTANGTTAATTCTGTGATTCTATGACATAAGAGGAACGTACAGGATGGAGCTGTCTGCCTAGGGTGAAACATGAAACCACACAGGGCGTCAACTGATGAAACCACCTCCTGAAGACTCTCAGCAACAAGAGGACATTTGCCTGCAATACTCCAGTCGAAAACAGATTGTTAGACTTGAGAGGAAGTGAGAATATCACATAGTAGCTGTGACACCTGTGGTGAGGTGAGAGAACCTGCTGTTCTTTAAGGGGCTTAAACTCTGGATCAATGAGTGAAAGGATTAGGATCTCATTTTGTCCTACAGCAGCCATTGATTGTTTTTTGAAAGTCTCCAATTTAGACATGCACATCGAACAGAGAAACATGCAAAAGATGGGATAGGTACACTGCCACTTGCTGCACTCAGCTTGACTATGGAAGTTACGGAAATGCAACATCTAGTTATTAAATCAGCTGCCCTGAGGTGTCAATAGAGAGTTTTTCAGAAGGAAGACTTGCTGTTAAAGCTTCCATTTCCCAGGAAAAATAACCACAGTGTTACAAGTATGCGTTTTACAAAGACTCATCCAAAAAATACCTGCTCATATCAAGAAATTGTTTGAGTGGGAGATGCATAAAATAGGGCAGCCTAACCAGAGGTAAGCTGAGATCCAGGTCTCCATATTGCATTCCAGGTTAAGATACAAAACAACTGTTCTCTGGGACATAAATGCAACCTTGTTTTAGCATGTAGGTGAAGCAGATGATGTTGGCATACCACAAATATTCATACCCCAATTGTGTTGCCTTCCCTATCCCTGCCTGCTGTCTGCAGCACTGTAACTCTCTGTGCTGAGCTTTCTGCCTGGCAGAGGCAGGGGCACTGCCTTGCTCATGCCTTGTGAGAGAGGTAGGCAGAGATTTAGAGAGGAAACAGGAGCACTCTTGGCAATTGAGACCTTACATTTGCATTCCCAGCTTCACCCCAGCATGAACCTGTACCCTAGTCAGATAAACTGTTTCAGCTTTATGCCACTAGTTCCTTTGCAATATCAAACCCAGGTAAGGACTTACATTAGCTGTGTGATGAGACATATCTCTGCATTCAGATGTTCATTTGATGCTTGCCTTAGTTTTCCCACTATCAAGGTGTAAGCAATAATTTAAGTAAAGCAACTAGACAGTAATTATTTTTAGGACAGTAATGATCTACTATTCTCTGAAGAAAAGGTATGTTTTCTGTTTATTTTTTAAAGAAAATAATCCGAGGATTTTGGGTGACCCAAGCACAAGTTCAGAAAAACTGCCAGTGTTAAGCCGAACTAGTCCATTAGTATGGATGCCAAGAGGCACTTTCTCATCAGTTACACAGAGAATGAATGATTTCACATGCTAATGTCCTCTCCATCAGTGTCCTGCAAATGGAATCATAACAATATCTTGCAGTCTTGCTTGGATGCTTTCAATTGTGCAAGAACGACAGCAGAAGTCTGCACTAAATCCTCACACTTGACACCTAAGAAGAGGCTAAGTTTTAAAAGAAGACCCCCAAACCAGCTGTGAGCACAGTAGCCCATGGTAGATGCAGTATCTTGGTGCTGAATCATTATTTCCAAATGGGTTCATGTCAATCTGAAAGAACATTTTAAGAAGACAGAATGGTTCCTCAGTAATTGCAGCTACACCAGCTTAATTTACAAACTCCTGTAAGTCTGTTGGCATATGATAATGGTGGTATTTAATCATAGTTCTGATATCGGATTTCTACTGCTTTGGTACATTTCAGGTCTCATCACTAATTTCATCCTAAGCACACTTTCAAAGTACAAAGGAAATATTTATCTGGGAACTGACTGTCTGGAAATATATCATGATGCAGGTGAGGAAAGGGAGAAGGGAGAGAGAGCAGGGAGAGGAAGAGGGGAGAGGGGAG
>WBNM01025950.1:0-15091 GCA_013399055.1 Ramphastos sulfuratus | reverse complement strand
GAGAACTTCCCTTGACCTGCTGGCCAATCTCTTCTTGATGCACCCCAGGATACCATCAGCCTTCTTGGCCACAAAATCACAGAATCACAAAATTAACCAGGTTAGAAAAGACCTCTGAGACCATCGAGTCCAACCTATCACCTAACACCTTCTAATTAACTAAACCATGGCACTAAGTTCCTCATCCAGCCTCCTTTTAAACACTTCCAGGGACAGTGACTCCACCACCTCCCCCCAGGAAGCCCGTTCCAATGGGCAATCACTCTTCCTGTGAAGAAATCCTTCCTAACATCCAGCCTAAACCTGCTCTGGTGCAGCTTTAAACTGTCCCTTGTTCTGTCACTGGTTGCCTGGGAGAAGAGACTGACCCCCTCGTGGCTACAACCTCCTTTCAAGTAGTTGTGGAAAGCAATAAGGTCTCTCCTGAGCCTCCTCTTCTCTTCGGATGTTTCTACCCAAGAATAGCAATACTTTGAAGAGAGTAATAGCATCAATAAAGAAAAAAACCCATATACCTAAGAAATTAACTACAAGGTTTGAAACATTTTGAATACAATTAAATTACACTTGGAGATTTTCCTTATATCAAGCAAGCCAGCTATTAAGTATTTTCTATGTAAACCTTGGAAAGATTTGATACTATAAAACATTAAATCCAAATATAATAATGTATTTCCCCCTCATGCCCAGTATGAACAGCTTATTAAACACACTGCACCCACTCCAAGCTATTTTTACCTCAGTGGTTTTATCCAATCCCTTAAACCATTGTGATCCATTTACTACTTAAATTTCCTGTAATGGATTGTAAGAAGTCCACTGTGCAGCATGCTGAATGAATGATCAGAACTGCCTTTTTAACTTTTTGTGCATTATCTGTAGTGACTCATGTGCTTCAGTTTATTTTTTCCAGATGTGCTTCAGGGGAAAATGAAAATAGCCCACCTCCAGCATATGCTCAGACTCTCAGGAGAAACTGCAAGTTTCTGTTATTATTCTAAACAAGATTTTCTGCCATGGAAGATCGACTTAGAGCTGTTCCCTGTATCCTCTGGACAGGAAGTTTCTTCTCAGACTATTAATGGTTTGCTATTTTTTTTTCCCTATGGAAAATTGTCAAACAAACAAACAAACAAAGGACCGTCACCGGCAATGCTGTTCATATTACAAGTCCAATTGCCAGCGGAAATATACAGATTTCTCTATAAATCTATCTATATATAAATACATAAGTTTTCATTCCTGTCAGCATAGCTGTTTGCATTATACAATGAATTTCAATGGCAGTGCTGTAAAAGTGTCAGCTAGCACCAACGTTGCTTCTGGGTCTGTTGGTAATAGATCGGCTAAGAAATCTGGACACGTTCATTTTGCCAAGGGATTGTGTGCTGCTGGAGCTAACACACATCGGATGAGATGTCACATCCTCAGAAGAAGTGCAGAGATATTAGGACGAGCCCAAATTCTGGGCTGTTTATATTCTCCTTTACCAATCAGGATGTCAAGACAGGGACTGGATTTATAAGTGCTGGAACAGGATTTGTTGCATGACAGAAGCTCTTGGAGAAAAGAAATAGGTTAGACTTTTTGCCTTGTTATGTCTCAAAGAAAACTGATTATCTGTGTTTGCAGTTTAAATGAGATAAATATATTTGGATGGAAAGATTTCAGAAAATGTACTTCAGGCATCAGATGCTGAGGGTTTAAGGAGGGAAACAGAAAACAGCAGCCGGCTGTGTTTTGTGCTGCACAGGTTTCTGAATGCTTCTGAACCACTCTGTGAAACTTTGCAACTATTTTAGAAATGCCTGTCTCCAATTAGCACTGGTTCTAGGGTCACCTTTGAAAGCTGGTTTCAGGTCAGTGGTAATGTCCCTGAAGGAGGAGGGAGGGGGAAAAAAATCTCTGCTGGGGAATCAGTGAGAGCCAGAGACATGGCTGTGATTTGATTGCAGCTGCGGAGGCATTAGTGGAACAGGGACGAGGACTGTGGCAGGATGTTGTTTTGGGTTTAGCTGTGGAGAGCATATGTGGCAAAGGGAAGATGCAGACTAATGTGCATCTCCTTAGCTTTTTGCTTTTCAGTCTTTCGCCTATCATGATTTGACTAACCCTTTAAATATATTTCTCATTCATTTCTCAAATAACCAGCAGACATATGGTGCTAATGAGAACTAGAGAGGATTTGTTTTTCTAACAAACAAGAGCAGCTGGTAAGCAGAACATAAAACTTAAAACAGAGGGAAAAAATTAGCCCAGGCAGATAGATGTGGTTATTAATCACAGCAGAGCTCCTCAGCTTTCTCCTCGGATGAGAAGAGTCAGGTAGCGTAGGACACCAGTGACCTTGAGACACGTGCTTGACAGCCTGTTGCATTAGGTGAAAAATAAATAACTGCCTGATACACTCGACAATGTCAATGCTCTCTGTGGCCACAGAGATGCTCTTCCCTGTCCCCATGCAGGCAGCTTTGCTGGCAGCAGCCCTTCCAGCTACGCAAGCCTTTGTCACTGCATGGTCCTTCAGCTGGGAGGAGAGCCTGAGATAGCCATATAGGTGCAACCTGCAGTGAGGCAGGTGCGCCTGGGCCAGCAGCAACACATCTGAGAGGAGAATATTTGGAAAGGAGAGAAAATTGTTCCAGTATATACAGGGGTAAATTTGCCATTTCTGAGTAGTGCTGCATTGCTGGGGAGATTTATGCCAGATGCTCACAGCTTCCTTTTAATGAACCCCACTTCATTTTCTGACGTTTAAACATGTTGTCCTAGCCAACATGACAAGGTAGTGTTCCCAGGATGCACTGGCTGGGATGGTAGAAAGGTAGTCACTTTCCTAGCACAAACTTCCATTCTGCCCAGTAGCTCAGAGTTTCTGCTGTGTTATAATGCCTTTTTTTCTTTTTTTTTTTCCTTCTTTTTTTCTTCCCTCCATTTTAATCAAGCCATGTATCATTTAAGGACTTGAGGCAGACAGAGCCCAGCTAATGGCTTTAGTTCTAAGTTACCTTCACCATGAAGTACATACGTTCCAAGATCTGCCCCTTCCACTCAAACAGAACTCATCTGCAATGCACTAAAGCCTCTTTTCTCCTGTTCACATAGTTATTGTCAGGCTGTAATCACAGTATCTCATATCCCCTCCTAGATAACACCTCAGGTCAGGACTGAGATTGCTACAGGCACTACTTGTTCTCTGATGAGGGGAGTTCCAGATTTTCAGAGGCTCTGATCATCTTCATCTGCATTGGCTCTGTGGCCATGGCTGTCTCTATCTCTCAGATCCTGCACTTTTTTCCAGAAAGACACATTTTGTTTGTAGGTATGGCTACTTATTAAGGCAAGTCAGGTTGTCCTTTGGTCTTTGCACATGTTTGGCCATAAAAGATATAACATATCTGGCATAATTTCAGATGTCCATATGTGAGCCTGTCCACAGGTTTCTGCTGTAGTCCAAGGATGGAGTGAGAAGGTGTGAATTGTCTCCTCTCTGATACAGACATGATATGCTGGACAGGTTAGTAGCTTCAGAAGCCTTTCTCCACTGTGGTCACACCAAGGACAAATAAAAGTCTCACCTTTCTGTGTGCTTATTGGAGTACCCTTGATCCCAGTAACTGTGAGGCAGAAATACCACTCTTGTCCTACTTCCTTGTTCCACTCAGAAGGCTAAGACATCAAGGAACATTTGTGACACTTTCAGAAGACAGTGTTGGTCCTTTTGGTCCTGAAAATGGTTGGGAAGGACAGGCATGGTGCAATAAATGCTTTAGCTAACCTTCATTTGAAAGGATTCAGTTTGTACCCACTGTGACCCACTTCATGATGTAAACCAAAGTGCAGCAGAAGAGCTGGCTGCAATGTACATTCTCAAAGTGAAGCACTGGTGTGGACACATGAGTGTTTAGCAGGCTCATGTATGAATGCTACCCATTGCTGGTTTCTATGGCACTACTGATCTCACAATTATTATGTTGAGAGATAATGATGATTTATATAGCACAAAAGCTGTTTCTTTTCCAAAAAGCATCTTCTTTTGCAAATTCCTAATCCCTTAACTTTGTCTAATTAGTGCCCTTTATTCTCAGAGTCAAATGGATGCTGCAGTAAAGTGACCACTCTGAGCAGGAGTCTGTGCCACGCCATTTTCTTCTTTAAGAATGTAAGCACCTTTTACTCCTCTGAGCTTTACTGAAGGTTGCTTTTTCTTATTACTGTGAAAAATGTACACTGTTAGAGCTACCAGGGCAGCAGACTAGTCACTCTAACAAAAGATTATGATTTCTTTACAAAGTGAGATCATAAGAATCTAGCTGTGAGAGAAAGTCCTTGTCTGAGCATGTTGTTTGCACCAGTAACAGAGAGAATCCTCATAGACGAATGGCATACTGAAATGTAAAATAAATCTGTTCAGATGAATTGGATGAGTAATGGAAGTGTTTGAGCCCTCTAGGGATACTCTTCGCTATCTTGCAGGATCGGGCTCCTTTTGCATCTGGGAAAGGAAAGATTGAAAAGATAACAGTAGGAGATGATTGCTGTCAACAGCAGTGAAGAATGCGTGCAGCTGTGTTGGGTTTTGCCCCCTGCATGGTAACAACCTTTCCAGGAACAAAGAGATGCTATGCGTCGTGGGATTTAATGGAAAGGGGGGAGTGTGAAACTTCAGGGATGTAGCTGAAGGTCTTGCATTCAGAGAAGGAAACTATTCCAAATCCATTTGCTTCTTATGTCAACCTGGAAAGCCTTTGGTGGACATAAGCACAAGGCATGCTGCGGCAGCCTAGCTTTGTGCCTAGAAACTGCTCTCCTGCTGTATGCTCAGCATGAGTAATCTCTTCAGGAAAAGATTCCACATAGCACACTAGGGCTGAAAAGTGCTATTTGAGCTGCTTGTGCCATGAGATTCCCACTAGCCCCTGTGGGGGATGCAGATTTTCGAGATCTGGCTAAGGTAGCTCCATCTTATTCACTCCTTTATGATGATTATAATGATTTTTTTGGGGTTTTGGTGGTGGTTGGGTTTTTTGTTTTTTGGTTTTTTTTTCCCTTTTAGTTTTTGTTGTTGTTGTTGTTGTTGTTTTTTTTTTTGCTACATACTGTGCTGAGAGAGAAAGGTCCCTTGGTGTGCCTGAATGTCACACAGTGTACCCAACACAGTAACACAGTGCTCCCTTCTCGCCTCTCCCAGACCTCCTATTGATCTCTGATCAGGAACAAAATAACTGATGTTATTCAAATGAACAATGGACAAATAAAATTATATATAGGGATTGTCTTTGCTTCTCAATAAAATTCTTCAGGCAAAATTGCCCACAATGACATTTAAGCCTCCTCAGGAGGTCCACAGCTGTTGGTGGTATTTTCTTGTCCACCTGCTACAGTTCATAGAATCATAGAATCACAGAATCATAGAGTGGTAAGGTTGGAAGGGACCTCAAAGATCATCTAGTTCCAACTCCCTGCCATAGGCAGGGACACCTCCCACTAGAACAGGTCACTCAAGGCCTTGTCCAACGTGGCCTTGAACACCTCCAGGGAGAGAGCATCCGCAACCTCCCTGGGCAACCTGTTCCAGTGTCTCACCACCTTCGCTGTAAAGAACTTCCTCCTAAAGGAAGTTCAAGGAGGAACTCTCTACTAGCATAGCCCACAAAGTTGCCAAGGCCTAGATGTGAAATGCCTGTCTTAAGGAAAGCCAGGCTGAGGGAGAAACCTGAAAAACAATGAAAACACACAAAGTGAGACACTTGCAATCAACTCTCTGATCTAAAGTTTCCATAACTTCTCATAAAATTTAGTATTTGTCAGAATAAAAACTCACTGTACTGAACAGTTGCTGGGTAATATGTTTGTGCAGAATAGAAATATATTAGGGTGAAGTATCAATACTCTGATATTGCTCAAGCTATGGGTGAGTGTACAGAAGCTGCTATGAAAAGCTTAGCACTTGGAAATATACTCAGGTAAGTAGGAATGGAAACTAATGTCCAACTAATCATAGAATCATTTTGATGGTAAAAGACTTCTAAGATCGTCGAGTCCAACCATTGACCTAACACCATCATGACCATTCAATCATGTCTCAAAGTGCCATGTCCACACATTTCTTGAACACCTCCTGGGACAGTGACTTCACCACCTCCCTCAGTAACCTTTCCCAATGCCTGACCACTCTTTCTGTAAAGAAATGTTTCCTAATATCCAATCTAAACCTTTCCTAGCACAATTTCAGGCCATTTCCTCTCATCCAGTCACCTGATACTAGAGAGAAGACACTGATGTCCACCTCACTACAACCTTCTTTTAGGTAGTTGTAGAGACCAATTAGGTCTCCCCTCAACCTCCTTTCTAAACAATTCTGTTTCCCTCAGCCACTCCTCATAAGAGTTGTTCTCCAGACCCTTCACCAGCTTTGTTGCATTTTTCTGGACACACTCCAGCTCCTCAATGTCCTTCTTGTAGTGAGGAGCCCAAAAATGAACATGGTATTTCAAATGAAGTGTGGCCTCAACAGCGCCGAGTACAAGGGCGCCATCACTCCTCTACTCCACCCTGGTCACACTGTTCCTGATACAGACTTAGATATATTTGGCCTTCTCAGCCACCTGAGCACATTGCTGACTCATGTTCATATGGTTGTCAACCAGTACACCCAGGTCCTTTTCCACCAGACAGTTCTCCAGCCACTCTGCCCCAACCTGTAGCATTGCATGGGGCTGTTGTGACCCAAATGAAGAACCAAGCACTTGGATTTGTTAAAGCTCATACAACTGACCCTGGCCATCAAGTCATCCTGTCTGAGGCCATTAGATAGAACCTGTCAAATTAATATAACATCTCTTCAAGAGGAAAAATGCTTGTACTTCCTATTTACAGGGTGTTTGTCACTGAAGGAAAAAGCAGGTTTAGCTATTAGACTGGGAAAATAACTAAAATAACTAGCCTAACAGAAATAGAACTAACAGAAATAGAAACAGTTTCCCTAAGGCAGTGCAACCACAGAATCACAGAATGTCAGCGCTTGGAAATGACCTCTAGAGATCATCCAGTCTTTCTTCATAGGAGAGATGTTCAAGTCCCACAATCAACCTTGTAGCTCTAGATTGGACTCTCTCCAGCAGATCCCTGTCTCTCCTGAATTGGGGAGCCCAAAACTGGACACAGTATTCCAGGTATTGTACTACCAGGGCAGAGCAGAGGTGAAGGAAAACCTCTGCAAGAGCACATTCCTATCACATGGAGAACTTGCTGTCCAGTTGGACTTCAAGGTCTTTCGCCACAGAGCTGCTTTCCAGCAGGATGACCCCTAGTCTGCACTGGCACCTGGTGTTATTCCTCCACAGATGCACTTGTCTTTATTCTGCTTCATGAGGTTTACCTTCGCTTGGCTGTCCAGCCTGCCCAGATCTCATTGGATTCTGTGCCACCGAATCATTTTGCACAGCCATGGATCATGTCCTGGAGAACAGTGTCAAGTGCAGTCAAACTTACAGGAGCTTATGTGACTGCAGGGTTTGGTGTGTTTTGTATGAGGGTCAAAGTAAATGAGAGCTGTCACAAAACATGATTGGTATTGAGGTTTCCTATTTTCCCTTTGCATCCACTTTGATGTCGGGGGGCAGAGGAAAGATTTTCAGCCTTGCCACCTGGGCAAAGTACAGCATAAGCATCAAGTGCAAGTGACTGATTTGATTGATTACAGCATAGAAAGCAAGAGAATGATATTGACCAAAACAAGAGATTTCAAGGAAATGAAATTGTTCCAGAAGAACGTTGCTTTTCCTGATTAAAAGCCCAAGGGCTGCTCAGCAGGGTCTTACCACAGTCACTCTCATTGCTGCAGCATAGCAAGTGGTTGAACTCTTCAAATTAAAAATCCCACCCCTATACCCGGACTGCAGATTCGATAACAATTGTAATCTATCAGGCACTAGCACTTTCAGCATATGCTGGAGCCGTGGGATTTTATCTAATTCTAATTGGGACCTGATGGGTGGTGAACAGGTCTGCCTTTGCTTGCTGGAGAAAATCTCCTTTCTGCCCTGCTGCAGCATGATTAATTTATACACACCCACCCCTCTCCAATAATACCTTCTGCTCATAAGATCAGATGGAAAGTGTTGGATGGGGGCAAATCCTTAGACTGGCAAGTCAGTTGTGCTATTGTCTGGGCAAGTCAGAAGCGCCAGAAACAGCAGAATTACAGATGTGATTCAGCTGGTGATATTTTTGGGAGGAAGCCCACTGCAGGAGGGCTGGCTGGCTGTCAGCCTCTATGACCTGCAGTACCAATGGGAATGGGAAAGAACAAAGGTCTCTCTTTCAGCTGCCCACCTCCAGCAGGAAGATACCTGTACCAGGCAGTGGGTATGGTTACTGGCATGTCCTGGTTTGATGTGAGTGACCATGTCAATAGTTGTAAGGCATATGTAGTGCAAAGCACAGAAACTGAGACTGTTTCTGACCTCACTAGAGTGTCTCCCTTTTCCTGTGGAAACTACAGCTGGTACTTTCAGATCCAACAAGAGATTTTTACACATTGTGTTACCTGGTTTCTCTATAAATAGGTAAATATATGCATATTTAACTCTCTTTGCACTCAAGAGACTACTGTAACTGGTCACTTCCAGGATCTATAAAGATTTAGAGATAGTGGATGCTATTTCTCTTTTCCCACTGAAAAGCTGCTTACATTTGCATAGTGCTCTTTTTGATGCAGGCATGATCTGAGGCAGGTAGCTGTTACTTGAGCCTTTTTGCAAGTCTTTCTCATTTACTCTTGCATAGAAGAGCTTCAAAGAGCTTCTTTGTGAGTCACTTTTAGCCCTGTCTACCTGCAACAGTGTGCATCTGTGCTTCATTGTCTGTGATGGAGTCCTGCATATGCACTAAAGTGCAATGGACCATGCTCTCGGAGAAACTCTCCAGCTGGCTGACAGTTTCCCCCATCCTCCTTGTGTGCTCCCAACAGGAGGTGACACTGCAGCCAGCATAGTCACCTGGCAAAGCACGGCCTGCACAAGATGAGGCTATCAGATGCCTGTAGTGGTTTCTTTCTTCAGCACAATGGAAAAATATCTTCCTTTCTCTCCAAGCTGACTGTATGTGCAGTAGATTATATCCATCACACTCCTGACTGTATTACCTGCATTAATCTAGTACAGCGTGGGATGAAAATGTGCCCCTGAGACTAAGCATGTACGTAACTTTAACTACCAGCTGCCAACATGGATGCAATGTTATCTCTTCAGAATACGCATTAAACCCTGTGGATCATGACAGTAAGTAGCTATCTTGTATGCAATGCAGGCATTACATTTGTGTTAGTGTGTTGACACATCATTATATTTCTCAACGAGGCGAATTAGAGCAATGATATGAAATTTTGTCTTGAGAATCTGAGAATTTTTTATGGTTTTGGGAACCAGCATTAAGACAGACTGTAATATGGGGTAATGTAATATAGGGTAATATGGGGTAATATAACTGTGATGAGTTATTTGTGCCTGCTTACTAAGGACCGAAGAAGACCAAACATGAAGTCACAAATACCGTAAGGAAAAATTTTATAACACAGCATCTATGGCTAAGCATCTCCTCCATCTTTGCCCTCCTCTTGTTGTGAAGGTACCCACGTGAAAGTCTCCTTTTCTATCTTTTCTATTTTTTTCCCCCCGCCACCATTTTTGATGGCTTTGTGAAAAAACTTTGAAACACTCATTTCAGGGTCTAGTGGTGTGACACTCTGTAATTGTGGGCCTGCACAACCCTTCCTCCTCCTCAATACCAAGACCTTATGGCATAATTTGTCCATGGCACTACAGTGTTTATGAAGAAAGAGGACTGGATTTGAAGAAGACTACAGCCACTATGCCATCTTGCCTTTTTTTTTGGGCAACATCTCCGCCCGCTAGTGCTGTCATCAGCCCATCTATTGTGATTCACCAACAGCTATCCTGACTGACTTTCTATAATGCACCCCATAGAAAGGACTTTTCCATGTGAAAGCTGAACAAGCAAATGTAGAACTTAATATTCCACAAAAGCCCTCATTCCCTGTCTAGATGTCTGCTTGGTTTCCTCTCTTTTTGTTTTCAAAAAGGTATATTTAAATCCCGAAATAATCAGGATTAGGCCTCCTGAGATTTCCTGCAAATTCACTGTGGCATGTACATTCATAGTTTCAGAGGCAATGTTTAATCTTCCAGGATGGTGGATGTCAGCATCCACTCAGACTGCACCCCACTTCTCAATCAGGAGAAGGGATGATTGAGCATCACCATCCACTGATTTTCATATGGAGAAGGTCTGGCTACAACAGTGGTGCACCATCATGTGCTTTCTGCTCACACAGGAGTCACCTGGGGATTATCTCCTTGCATACATTTAATAACATATATGATTAGCAGGAGTTGCTGTTCAACTAAGACTACTGATACCTAGTCAGGCCTTCTGCATACTGCATATTGCTTTACATCCAAGTAGTTTGTTTGATCACAGTAGGGCTTCTATTTTGCCACAAATAACATTACTCAAATCCCTCCAGTCTCCAAGTGAAACTACAAAGCAGGATAGAACATACCATTTAACTTGGTCATTTGTTCTGTGGTTAATCACCTTTGTTCTTATAATTGTGTGATTTATTTCTAAATTAAGTGCATCTGAGTTTAGTTTCTAGCTGCAATTATTTTTTTTTCTCTGCAAGATGAAGACGACATGTGGTACTGGACATCTCCAAAGTTTGCTCCACCTACTCTTTGATACAGGAACCACAGTAAGTGCTTGAAACCTTGGGAGGCAATTTCCTTAGCTGCCTTTTATTTTTTTTTTTAATTAATTTTTTAAAAAGTGATTTTTTTATAAGATTCTTGAGTTGAGAAAATTATTTCAGTAGCAATTTCTGTAAACAGGAATGATCTGAGCTTCCAGCTGCTGCCTGCTTGTCTTCATTGCTGCCATCCCAGGTAAAATCCTGGATACAGAGCTCCTAGATACAGAGCTTGACTCTTGACTGTTCCCAACATTAAATTTTGCATTTCACTTGCTGATAAGTTGGGGTGAAACCAGATAAACATCTTGAGAACAAGACCTTGAAATCCAGGTTTCTCTGTGTCCTCTCCCGTCATAACTGTGCTACAGAGGCTTCTCTGTTAATTTGTTTTCCAATTCTTCAAATATGACCTTGCAATTGGAAGGAGAGAGTCATCAAGAGGAGTGAAAAGTGATTACGTGGCATCCCTGATGTTATCTCAGAGGCTTGGGTAGAGGGCTAGAGGGTGGCCAATCCAATCTCGCTCAATCTGAGAAGGGCTTGAAATGCTGTCTATCTCTTTCCAGCTGACTGCTCTGACCACCAGCATTTTATGTCACCTTCAGCATGAAAAAAAGAAGTGAGGCACTGTCATGTGCTCAGCAGAAAGGTGACAACTCAGGAGCAAAATTCTCTTTTGGAGGGTACATCTCAGGCTGCCTTAGACACATTGGTAGAGTGGCAACAGACTTAAATTTGTTTGAGACAACTGTAAATGACAAAATTTGGCCCAGAGTTATTTAATCTTGGGTTTAACATATTTCCTTTGATATTTTGTTAATTAGTTTTTTCAGAGACAGGCAACTGCTCCAGAGGTGAAACACATGAATGAACAGTGGCCAAAGGCATGCAGAATTAAAGCATTTGTACGTTGAATAACCATAGTGCACACTGGTAAGCCTCATAAACACCTTTGAATAGAACTGCTAAGGCAGATCATAATAAATCTTGATAGCTGAACTGTTTGTGTTGCCTGCTTTTTGGTTAAAATAGCTGAAGTTGTATATTTTGATTGCATAATGCAAATGTATTTTAGGAAAAATGAAACAAGGAGAATGCAGACCAGACTTATAGGCCGTAGGACACAAATATAGCAAATTTCAGCTGTGGATGCAAATTTTTCCTCCTAATGATCAGCTATTAGGAGAGGTTCAATGAGAAGATCTTTCCTTTGAATGCCAGCCAACATTTGATTTCCTTGACCTTCTAGTTCTCTGAAAACTGCTTTTTAATCTAAACCGTTAATACCAATATATGAAACACTGGTTCCCTGTCTCTCTTTTAAAACTGTTTCCTAGTGCTGTTCACATTTCTGACTCAGCGAAGGTCTCCTCAATGAAAAGCTAAAAGGAGTCTCTCTTGAATTAATTAGTTAGAAGCAGCCTGGAACATGTACCTGAGAACTGTGATGCGCACTAGGGCTTGTTACCATAACCAGGTGAAATGTGTGTCTGTTGTGGATGGGATTTGACTGGCATGAAGTAAGAAGGCATTTTATTTCAGGCACTGCAAGCTTTGTACAAGAAAATTTTCAGATTCTTTCCAACATATTTAAATGAAGTATATTGCTTCTATTGTTGTTATTCTCTTCTTTGGATGAAAAAAAAAAAAAAAGATGATATCCTTCCAAGCAGTTCAACTGGACGTTTAGTGACCTGTGGTGTCGCTGTTAGTTGTGACAGACAAAACAGCAACACAAAATTATATGGACATTGTAGTAGCTGAAGCTGTTTATTGCTATAGCAGCAGTCTTTTTATATGCCACTCTACAAATTGTGGTAACTCTACAAGTTGTGGAATACAATGCTTGGATAAAATGTTGATTTTAGCATTCTTACTCGATAACAGTGAGGTGTTGGCTATCATGTCACAGATTACTTTCAGTTCTTTGTTCTAAATTTACTATGCTTCTATACAAACATTAAGGCTGCTAACCCACATGACACATAAAACAAAAGTCGCTTTATCTATGGCGTTCCTGGTAACCAGGACCACAAATCCAGTAATGCCCCTTTTTGGCCTTAGCTCCTTCAGCAAAGGGTTCAATTCTTGGTACAACCAGCTTCATTAAGCCACTGCCATATACCAAGACCCATTTCTCTGTTAAGCAACTTCTATGTGAGTGCCCATTGTCCAGTGGTGCTGGGGATGCTCGGAGTGGTAGGGGGGTTCCAGAGTTGAGCCAAAGTCACCCAAATACTTTCTCAAGGTTGACTTGGGATGTATATTGCAGCAGCCATAATGATGCTCAACATGAACATCAAGATTGGTCTCATAGGGATGGTTTCACATTTTGTGCTGGTATCCATCGAAATCCTGTAGGCAATACAACACAAACACATTCCTTCCTTGTACTAACAGATCTATTGGCCTTTTCTAGGATGAATCTCTCTGCATGATGTATTTGAAGAATTCCTCTTTTTTATTTTTAAAAGTCAAAAGGTGTCAAGCTAGCATAAGCAGGTGTAAGTATTACCTGTGCTGCAAGTGAAATCTCAGTGTGTGTGTGAAAACTGAACCTGGTAATCTTTGCCATATTAACTTTGCCAGTGTATTGTAACAATACCTGTTCCATTCTTTTAAATCTTGACATGATCCCTATTCTTAAGTACTACCATTGATATAAATGCCAAAAATATCCTATAATATCCCTATTCAGAACTCTTGACCTTAACTATGCTAATGCTAGAGGCCTTGACTACACTAATGCTAGAAATCTGTAAACTAAGACTATGTTAAACCATTGAATCAATTCTGAAAACAACAAAAAAACCCAGAAAAAAAGTTACATTACATGGAGCTCCTTTAAAATACAATGGTATACAGAAAAAGGCCCTTAAATCAGTCACTCTAAAATAGAATTATTAACATATGCACTTACAAACAACTTATCCTATTAAAATTGCTCCATATTTATTCCCATTATAATATTCCATTATAATTATTAACCATGTATCATATTTTATTACAATTACCAACTGCTTGACACACTCTAATTACTTAAGCCTTAATATAATTACCCATTATTTATTATTCCTATTGTTCCTATACCCCCCATTAATATCACCTCTTACCATTGGTATTACTAGCATTATGTATTTCCCTTGCATTCCCCATACTTTCCCTTGTGAATCTTATACATATCAAAACCATCTTACCCATTAACTTTTAAACTCTAAAATCTATTGCAATCAAAACCTAAAGACATTATGAGGATTTTCACCCTCAAAATACTAAAACATTCTTTAACACTAGGATTCAAATTCAACACTGCCACTTTAAAAGTGAAGGCAGCTCCTGGATAAAGTGCAAGAAAAGGGAGGGGGAAGGGGAGAAGCCAAGCCTTGCTGGGTTGAAACCTGCAAAGAAGCTAAACAGAGAATGAGTTTCTTCAGAAAATGAAAAAAAGGGGGGGGGGGACGGGGACGGGGACGGGACAGACAGTTACAGTCACCCGAATTTTGAAAACTTCTGAGTCTTTAACAGCGGATTCCGTGATGCGATCTGAGACCCGGGGTGAGTGGGCTGCGGGCGGGTAGCACTGTGATAGATGTTCCAGCAGATCCGTTCCTTCCATTTGCCCAAACCCTCCACTCCCCTATTGAAAGCAAAGGAATTTCACTAGGCAGGTGAGAGTGAGTTCCAGCTGTAGACGATGGTAATTAACCGTTTACCACCTCTGTAAAATCAGATCCTTTCATCAGCAGATCCTTTTCTGTAGTCCGACCACTCCTTGATTGTGTTAGAGAATCTAATACAAAGTTGCTATCAAATCACCTCCCGTGACTGCTTCAAAGAGCGCTTCCCGTTTCTCTCCAAGTCCTCTTCTTCAGCAGCCTTCTTACGAACTGGCTGCCAAAAATGTGCTGGTGAGCGGGGAATGACAGAAACATTACAAGGGGTAAAGTCCAGGGAGAGGGCCCAGGCAGCCGACATTGTGACCCTCCAGTCATGAGGCTTGAATTATGTGATTTGATTGTTTTTCTTACATCTGTCGTGCCTTCCTCATCACTATCAGCCGGCTACGGTGGGTATTTTATAGTGGTTGTCCTGGTTGACTGATTTTTGCATGATCCCTTACCCTTCTGATCATTATTTAATTTCTCTGCTCCACCTTTGTCCCTGTGTTCTTTCAGTTGTTCGGCAGGGGTCTGATACTTAAGCAGTACCTCCTTAAAATCCTTGGGAGTCTTCCAAGATACTGGAAGTTTCAGCTGATCATGAGGGCTAACATATTTTTGCTCAGTGATCATATTAGTATCCTTATCTTTCTGAGTG
>WBNM01025947.1:20925-68260 GCA_013399055.1 Ramphastos sulfuratus | reverse complement strand
CAAAAAAAAAAAAAAAAAAAGTTTTCTGTACTTGCAACCAAAATCTGAAACACTGACGTGACTGAGAACATAATATTTTCATCAATATCTGACTCAATCAAAAAAAGGTCATTTAGTGTTATGAATAGAAACTAATGAGCATGCTATCTTAGGAACATACTCTGTACCCAGACTCTGTTCCTCCCTTCTCCTCTTAAATCCTCTTTTGGTCCAGGACGGTGTGACTCAGTGACAAAGGGAAAGGTCCTAAGTGACTGCATTTCTCTCCATTTCAGGGAGTTTGAGGCTTGGTTCACTAGAGCAGATAAAGCACTGAGATCCTCAGCCAGGCGTGCAAATCCTTTCTTAGCTATTGGGATATACTGGCTTCTCTTCGGCTGCTTAAAGAACAAATGCAGTCAGCAAAGTAATGACCTACCACCCGTCACATAATCTTATCTTTTTACAGTTTCACCATCCTCAGAATATTCCCTTTGAATCAGAAAATCTCTGTGTTGAGTGCTGTAGAGGCAGGGCACAAAACAGAGTCAGCTGCCACCTCCCACCCCACTGATCTGTTTTGGCATGTTGCCAATAAATGGCAAAGGTGTACAAAAGAAGAATTTTGTTCAGCCCAAAAATCAGTGATTGCAGCATGGTGCCAGCTGACTATGGTTACTCAAGTTTTATTTACAGCAGTATGAGAGCTTTCTAATTGTGTGGGACATAAAATACCACAGGGTTCATTCCCCTCTTCCTTATTTTTGTAGAGGAAAGATTTAGTTTACAAATCTATCCTGTAACAGATCCTTTGCACTTTCATTTTTCCAATAAAATATATACTAGTTATTTACAAACACAATTAAATGTGAAGAAGGACTGTAAATTGCAGGGACTCAAGATGAAGGTCTACCAGAGAGGCCCAAATTTAAAAGCTACATTCAGTGAGTGTGAAGCACAGCAGTTCCCATGTACTTTAGCGCAAGACAGCTTTGCAGAAATGAAGGGTGAAAAAAACACTAAAAATTGATAAAAGTCAAGAAAAGTGAGTTCTTTCCAAGTCTTAGTCAGTGTACGATGACATTAAGTAATTTGCCACCTTTGGAACTCATCTCTTCTGCATCTAACAAGCCAGATATTCCCTTCGCATTAGTTTTTGGGAGGTAAATGACATATATTAGAGTGGATAGGGTGAAAGGAAATTAATATTCTGCGTTTCCCTGCCTCTTTCTTTCTCCTTGTCCAGAAGAGACTTTATAGTGGGTCAGATGCATCCAGAAACTAAAAAAAACAAGGAAAAGGTTTGTTTCTGCATCTGGGTTAAATTCCCCAGTGATAGGGATGGCCAAGTCCCTTTTGGGGTCTGCCTGTTTCTGTACTCTCACAGCATGCCATCATGGACTTATACCCACAGTTCATGTTACTCTTAAGATCAGAAGTTTCCACACCTGTGCACTGATGTCCTCTTTAGCTCCAGTCCGTCTGCGTTGATGTCCCCTTTAGCTTCAATCCCAAAACCTGTAGTTTGTGAACTGCTGCTCCAACATTTCTGTTGTGGATAAAATCTTCAATATTGCAACAGCCAGCAGAGAAGTCCACTGTGCAATGTGCTGTCTTAAGTTTCAGGGCTCTCTCCAGTAATGGGTCCTGCTGGATCCTCTTGGGGCAGGCCAGCTGTCAAAACCTAGCATGGCATTATTTGGAAATAAAACCCAGAGCAATTGGGTTAACATCTATTATTCTGAGCCAGAGAGACTATGGGTCTGGCCAAACTGTTCCTGAGGTGGCAGATACAGTAGCTGCAGCCAGTCCTTCTTAAAGATGATATCTCAATGTCATCAGCAGCAGATCCACTCATAGACTGCTGGATTCTAATTATCCATCAATTAGATATGTCTGGTCCTGCCTTGCAGCTGAACAAGCACCCTTTCAAGATCTCTTCCGACCTAGTGAACTGTGCTAGGCTTTTCTCGATAATTATCATCTGTGATGTAAACCTGATACATAGAGCAAAAATGGAAAAAAATGTATTTTAAAATGAGGGCTGAGAAAAAGGACAGTGAAACCAACAAGGTGTGGGGAAGATCTTTCCTTTTTCCAGTTTTTAACAAAGAGTTTCTCATGTTTCTTTGTTTTCTTCCACAGAAGAGAGGCCCCTCTGTAAAACTCAAAGGCAACAGAGCTCTTTTCTAAGAAATCAGGAAACAAGTGATAAATATGGCTCAAAAGCAAAGGAGCTGAGCTGGCAACTACTAACAGATTGTTCAAAACCTGCTATTCACCCAAAAGAAAGGAATGGGTGGAGGATGGGAGTGGGTAAATCCACTGAAATGAAGACAAATAGATAAAAGTAACCCTCATTTGCTTTCATTTTGTGTTCATGATAAACTCCTGTTTCAAACTCTAGTGTCCTACAACAACAATTTGTTTTTCAATTTAACCCTAGAAAAAGTATTCTTGTAAAAAGCCTCTCTGCCCCAGCACCATAGCCTTTCTGGAAGATCTCAATTTCTGTGGACAAACTGTGTTTCAATCTGAATGTGGCTTCTCTGGCATGCTCTGAGGGATTTCTGGGCAGCCCCTTTACTGCCTGGACCCCTCGGTGTTCCTCTGCATATCTCCCAGAAGCTACATCAAAGTGCCTGAGATGGTATTTTGGAAAACAATGAAAGGACAGGGAGATGGAAGAGGCTTACTCCTTACTCTTCTATTCCCTCATGACCTCCATGGATGGTTGTGAAGGAAAGACATCCTTCTGACTGAAAGGCCATCCCGGAGTAAAGAAGTAATCAAGACTCCAGAATTTTAATGGTGAAAAATCACCTCTCCTGCTCCTGCCTGCAAGGCACTTATTATGGTCTGGATCCTGAAATCAGAAGGAATACTAGGTCCTCTGCAGTTAAGCAGAAGTTGTTGCTATGAAAGAGAGCAATGGAGATGAGTCAGCCTGTATTCTCTTCCTGTCAGGTATCTGACCAACACAGACTGTCACATCAACTATATGTATCTGCTCAAGAAAGAAGGAAAAACTTTTCACATTAGGACACAATCTATGTTGTCAGGGTTCACCATCCTCAGAATTATAGAAGTGTTTTGGTTGGCAAAGACTTTTTAAGGTTATTGAGTCCAACCACCTTCATTTGATCCAGGCAATATCACTGCTTTTTACACCAGTATTGCATTCTGAATGGTAGGATAAAGTATGCTGTGCCACAGGAGCAAGAGTAATTTTGACTACAAATGGTGCCTTGCAATGCTGTGCGTGGGGACCAGGGGTTTTCAAGGGAGGCATCAGTTCAAAGCTTGCAGAGAGCTGTGACCACCACCATCCTGAATAATGAGACTTTCTGCAGAGCCTTTCCTTTGAGTGATGCAAACTCTCAGGATGCCACTGATCAGTTACATAGTAGTTCCTCATAACTACTCATAACCATACCAAGTGGTAAGAACTCTCACAGAGTTCTTGTTAAAATTGAATTTGGAAAGAATGACTTTAACCACAACACTGTTACGGGAAACCTTAAAATCAGGAAAAGTTTGGGGTTTTGGGTTTTTGTGGGTTTTTTGGTTTTTGTTTGTACTTTGTTTTGTTGGGTTTTGTTTTGTTTTGTTTTATTTATTTTTGTTGGTGGGGGGTAGTTTGTGTGTATGTTTTTTGGTGGGTTTTTTGGGTTTTGGGTATTTTTTGGTTTTTTTGGTTTTTTGGTTTTTTGTTTTGGGAGGCATTGCTGGGATTTTTTTTACCCTTTAAAAAAGGTGGGTTCAGAAGTTTGCCATACACTTCTTCCAGAAGACCTTTTCAACCTTCTTTGCATCAGTTTCCTCACTCACACACTAGGGAAGTAACAGTTTCCACTCTCTTCTTAAAGTCTTAGCAGTTTTAGTACATTGAAGACTAAAGTGGCTGTAAAACTCCAAGGAACTCTGACATTGATCTCATCACATTGCATATTTTTTTATCTTTCTTAAACAAAATATTCCACAGTTTCCAAATACTTGGAAAATTTCAGAAAGCTAAGCAGTACATAAAATGTTTTATGATATGAAAATACCATTACTAAATTTTTCTTACTGCCACAAAAACAAAACCAAAACAACAAACCCCAAACAAAAACAAAAACAACAAGAAAGCCACATCCAACCCCCCCCAAAACTGACTGAAACTATGGAATAAATCAGTTACATTCTGCTGATGTCACCATTACAATAATTAAATTATTATCTACTTGGCCTTTTGGGATTAAACATTGCAGTTTTCTCTTAATCTGACTCACTTTTGTTTTAACCACTACTTTGAAAGTTCTGCAGGGACCCTGCTTGCTAGCAGGGTGGAAAGTTCCTGGTGGAAAGTTGTCCTGCTTTTATGAGGTGTGAAAACAGCTTTATCCCTGCACACTTCTCTATTATTTGAAGTTTAGTCCCTGGGAAAATGTACAGATCTTCAAATCAGACCCAAAGGAAAAAAACAGGAGGAAAACTTTTGCACACATCAAAATACCCTATGAAATCAGTTTCAATCTCTGTAAAAGAGTTAACAACTTCCCTCTTGGATTCAAAATTCTAATGCCCATTTATAAAGGTCAACATAAATCTGCTACAATTACCAGTTTCTCATCCCATAGCAGCTTTGTCAATCTATCCATGGCTTCTTCCCAATGAATCCTGATTCAACCTTTACTCTTTGTCTTAGTGGCACTCAGAATACCCAACAAAGGAGAATAAAAGAAGGAAATCACCAGTGCTAGACCAAAATAACAACTCCCCAAGTCCAGCACCTATTTCAGACAGTATTCAGATGTTTCCTTCATTTGCCTCAGTGCTCTCAGAACTGACTATACATATCTTTCAATGATACTAATATTTTTCAGGGACAACATATTTTTCTAAGATAAGTGGCGCATCCTGCATATACTGTAAAAGCTTTGGATACAATAATTGCTTTCTCAGATTATGAAGCCAAACTAATGGAGCTTGGTTTGCTACAGATTTGTATCTTAGGCTTGCCATGCTCTTTCATCTCAGTAATCCAGTCTCTCACATAAGCTTTGCTACGTCCAAAAGACTGTGAGCTCTGTGGCCAAATCAGAGTACTGTGCATGCCAGTTGTATTGGCTGGTATGTGGGTGCAGATTGGACAGCTGCTGCTCTGGCTGAACTCTGTCCACCACCTCCTCAGCAGGGAAGTGCCTTTGTGTCCCTTTTGTATGCCAACTTTTACTAGTGGAACTGCATTTGCCAACGAAACTTTAAGTGTTTGTGGTTTTGGAGGGGTTTTTTTGTTAGTTAGTTTGGTTGGTTGGTTTGGGTTTTTTGGGGGGGGGAGGGGAGGGGTGTTGGAGTTTTGTTTGTAGTATGATTGAAACTATTGACAGGGTCAAAAATATCATGGAGGAGTATAGATAGAATAGGGACAGTGTGCAAGCAGATGAACAAGCAGATGTGAGTGGATTCTGTGACTGAATGAACTGTTTTCACTGGAAACAAGACCAAAACTTTTTACTCAAATCCAAGCAAAACAAAGGTTTGCTGCACTCTGTTCCTTCCACCAGGCAACACAATTTGAGCTAGTCTAAGTGTTTACTGAACACACTGACATGTATATGAGGCTACTAAAACTGGACAAGTGAAACCAGAAAGAAAAACACTAGCCTTTTCTGAGCCACTCACACATGGTCTCTCTGAGGAGCAAATCCTTTCTCTGTGTTATGCATCTGAGGTGTCAGATGGCTCATCTTTCTATACCTACTCATTTTTTCCTGCTGAAGAGGAGAGCAGGGATGAAATTCCAATAGTAGCAGGTCCAAATAGAGTGGGCAGACAAAGGACATATTCCCTTCAAAAGGTTCCTAACTCTATAGAATTCCCTATAAAGTGTATTTCTTTTGGTGGGTCAAGGAGGGAAAAAAAGGGGAATGAAGAATTTAAGACTTTCTGCTTGCCAAAAAGTGAAACAAATAGACCTATTTAAAAGAAAAGGGAAATTTAAAAAGAGAGAAAGAAAATAAAGGCAGCTTAGGGAAGAGGGTGGATATTTTCCATAATTAGCACTAATATTCAACTTAAAGGATGACAGAAGAAAGAAAATCACTATACAGAATGAACATTCTAAGATAAGATGTTGCATGATCTCAGCTTCTGTCATGCCCAACTGTAAAAATCACAGGACCTATCCCTCTCTAAGACTGTCCTATTTGAGACATTTCTTCAAGGGTCTAGATGTGAAAACAATAAATGTAGTTTATGACAATGATGAATCAGAAGGATTGTTTTCTCTAACAATGAGCTTGACTATAGTAAAGAAAGCAGCAGCATCCCGACAGTGGTTCTGTCTATACCTCAAATCCTCTTGCCTGATTTCCTGCTACAGGTTTAAAGTAGCAGCTTGCATACTTTACAGGTGTATCCCTCCCTCTTAGGCTTGCAAAATTACCATCAGAATCTGCACCTCTCATTTCAGAGAATCATAGACTCAGTCAGANCCTCGTGGTCCTTCTCTGGACACAGTTCAGCATGCCCACATCCCTCTTATAACAGTGGCTCCAGAACTGGATGCAGTACTCCAGGTAGGGTCTCACCAGAACAGAGCAGAGGGGGAGAATTGCCTCCCTCAACCTGCTGGCCACACTTCTTCTGATGCAGCCCAGGATCTAGTTGGCTTTCTGGGCTGCAAATGCACACTGTTGGCTCACGTTGAGCTTCTTGTCCACCAGCACCCTCGAGTCCCTTTCCTCAGGGCTGCTCTCGAGCAGTCACTGTCCAGCCTGTATTTGTGCTTGGGATTGGCTTGACCCAGATGCAGCCGCTTGCACTTGGTCGTGTTGAACCTCACAAGACTGGCTTGTGCCCACCTCTCCAGCCTGTCCAGGTCTCTCTGGATAATCTCTGGTTCTGCCTTCTTTCCTCTCAGCCTTTCTTAACCCTTCTATCAGAAAGTATAAAACAAATCCATTTTAGGTAAAAATATTTTGCTTGAATCTCTGAAAGATGAGACTCAAAATAGATTCTTAAAAGGTTGGAGACCTAAGTTTCTCATTCTCTGTGAGCACAAAAAAGTCTGAATCTGCTTCAAGACAGCACTGAGCAAAAAATGTGGGAATAGGAAAAAATGTACATGGAACTACTATTCCGGAATATACTTTATCGTTTTCCTCTTCTTTCTCATCTACAGACTCTGTATAGAGACCATAGCAAGTTCCCTCTGTAAGTCACAAAAATATATAGTTAATGGGAAAATTTGTGTTCTTCCCTTACATGATGCACTCCTTAGAGTGCTGGAGGGAAGATGGGGGGAAGCAAATGAAAAAACACCCTGAAAATAAAAGATAGGAGAAAAAAAAATGCACCCCCTCAAAAACAAATAAAAAACAACACAAAACAATGAAAGAAAAAAAAAAGAAAAAAACACAAACAAACAATACCAACAACAAAACAAACGAAACCCAAAAAAAACCCCAAACCTGGAATCATCTAACGTGGAATATATTATGCAAACTTTAAAGGGTTCAGATCACAACTGTGCCTGATTACCATGAAGTACACAATTCACTTTAGAACCAAATTTACCCACACAAACTTAACTTGTTGTTCTTTCTCTATTACTTTTAAGTTACTGCCCTCTGAGACGCTGACTCATGAAACTCAGCTTGTGGAAAGCATTCTATGTGTTAAGGCAGCAAATCCTCACACCATCTCTGCTGAACCACTTCATGTCTTTCCTACTACAAGTGTCAGTTAGGACATAAAAAAAGAGGTCTGGTATTTCAGTTTTTAACACCAATGATTTATGTGATACTGGCCACAACACTCTGTTGGTTGTCCCCTTTATCTACACAGTTACCTAGCAGTCTGAGAACCAAACATTATGGTATACTGAACTCCTTTCATCCACAAGAGTGATTTTTTTTTTTTTTTTAAATTACAGAATCTTCCTTATTTTTTAGGACTGTATACAAGTTGGACCCTTTGAGAAAAAATGAGAAATGTAAACTCAGCTTCCTACATATTTAGATTTCTAGAAGGTAAAGCTTTATGGAAGGTCCAAATATAATTATAGAGGTGAAATGCACATACAGAATCAGAGAGGAGAAGGAGAAAAGGCAAAATTGAAAGCTTGTCCACAACAGAGGAGTTGTCAGGTCTCAACAGTTAATGTTTTCAAAAGTGCTTTGGAAGAATCTCAGGAGAAAGCTGTAAAAAGCCATTCCAATGGTTGTTATTTGCTTTCTGAAAGCTAAATATCACATTTTAAAGGCCAGAAATGCAAGGGTCCAGAAGGGTTTAGGCACCAAGAGAGTATGTCTTCTAGTCAGGCTCATATGTACTAGAGCTAAGAAAACTTACTGTTTACATATACTTTACAATAAAACAATAGTACAAACATAATACTACAGCTTCCTTTAACTCAATGCTAAAACTTCTGGTCTCAATCCTTCATAGGCTTCCTGAACATATTTGACTTGGGTTTCATTGAGTTCAAAGAGATTACTCATGCATGTCATGTTAATCACACGAGTGAGTGCTTGCTGAATCCAGGGAGGGGGTGTGTGAAAGCAACCCTTTTCAAAGATTCAGAATATTCATCAGCCTTTATTATTACTAATTATAACTCTGATTTACTTTTCCTTTATGTCATGTTGTCCCTCTTCATATTTTTATAAACATGCACACAGATCAGCATCCAACACTGTGACTTTCAGCAGGAGCAAACCCAATAAACAGCCATGAGAAAGACTCTTCTTGATTTTCACTCTGAATCAACAAAACCCAGAAAGCTCTAAAAATCACACCTGAAAGAAACCTTCTGAATGACTTTTAGTCACCATGAGTCTAGATTAGGTTGGGAAATTAATTTTCCTATAAACTGAGATATAAAAAAACAAAAAAACCAAACCAAAACAAATAAAAAAATAAACAAACAAAAAATTTGATTCAGTCTATGAAAAAAAAAAAAACAAAACCATTTTTTCACTAAAAATCAAAACATTTTTGGGCCAAAATTTGGTTTTCTTCTCTACTTCCCTCTTTTAATTTTTCAATGCTAAATCAGTATTTTCAGGTTGGGTTTTTTTGCTTCGAAAAACTTATGTAGGCCACATCATAGAACATTTTTTTAATCCTTGTCTGGACACAACTTTAAAAAATTTGTTTGTTTCATTTTTGGTGTCCTCTTCTCACTCTTTCAAACTCATGCTTTTCCTGACAGGATGTTGAAAAAATCAGACTTACCTTACTTGCACTGCATAAGCAACTCACCATTTTCTTAAGCATATCTTTTTTTCTCTGCCACAGATGATCTATGTTTTATATATCTTAAAAATAGTATAGCACAATTGGTTTGGGTTGGTTTTTTTTGTTTGTTTGATTGTGTTTTTGTTTGCCTTGTTTTGTCTTGGGTTTTGTTTGTTTGTTTTGGTTGGTTGGTTGAGGTTTTAGTTTTGTTTATTTTGGTTTTGTTTTTTTTGTTTTGTGGGTAAGGGCTCAAATGAGCCTTCTTTCACAAATGTGAAAATGTCATTTGCAGTGACAAATTTGTCTGGTAACAGAGTTAGGTTAAGGATGTTAAGGATGTCAGCAGTCTGAACATGATGAGGTGAGATGGGAGATTTTACAGTCAACAAGGAGCAGATTTTGCCTATGGACCAGCAGTTGAAGTTACTTCTTCTTCCCAGTATACAATCCAGGTAACCCAATAAATGCTTTATACAAACTCTGTTGGACAAACCAGGTTCTCCACGGGAAACATCACCAAGTTTGTGTACCAACAGAATGTTGTACTTTCTACTGCAAAGGAGGTAACTTCTAGTACCAGCCTGTGCAAACAACCCCTTCTGAGCCTCCTTGGATGTTGAAACAATGTCTACGCAACCCATACAGGAAGTTAGGAGAAACCTGTGTCTTCTGTGTCCCACCTCATTGTTTTCTCCATAGCCTTATGCTCTTCCCTTTGTTTTGGCTGATGCCCTTTAAATTGACAAGCCCAACTTCCAGAGGCCTCCTGGTCCTGTCTGTCATCCCAGCTGAAAGAAACTTCATTCAGGCTGTCCAACTTGGGCCAGCCCAAGCAGGCAGAGCTCACAGATGGTTAAATGCATTTGACATTTCACTGCAGGGCCTGAAGCAGAAAGCTCTGCCTGCTCTAGCCGGAGCCCCAGATAGTAGCGAATCAAGGCTGTGGCTCCAGCGCTGTGTGTGCACACTCTGCTGTGAGTTAATATTATTGGCTCGACCCTCAATCATGCCTTTTCCAGCTAGCTGCTCCTGTCAAAGCACATCTCATTAGGCCTGAAGGCTCAATGAAATGGAAATTCATGTTTAAATTTAAAAACAACATATTGACCCTGGGAGCCAGTGATGTCTACATTTTTAATAACTTACTGAGAATAAAAGGAGTGTATGTATATGGAAGAAGGGGAGAGCTGGGCAGTAGGAGAAAGAAGGAATGTAGAAATGGAGAGAGGATGAATGGATAGGATGAATAGCCAGTCAAAGGCTCTGGTCCTCTCCAGTTTTTAGCTCTAGCTCTTTTATCATTTATCTCTGAGACTCCGGAACAGGTCGCCCAGGGAGGTGGTGGAAGCATTATCCCTGGAAGTTTTTAAGGCCAGGCTGGATGGGGCTCTGAGCAACCTGATCTAGTGTGAGGTGTATATGCCCATGGCATAGAAGTTGGAGCTAAATGGTCCCTTCCAGCCCTGACAATTCTATGATTCTAAGATTTTTTTATTTGTCCTTAGAAAAGAGCTCAGGCTTCGCTTGACAGGATCTCCTAGCCTCAAGAAAGGGTGGAGAAGAGCCCTGTCTAATGTAGGTTGTATGTAAATACACGTGTATATCTGTTCACAAGCACATGCACACTCTCCTGTGAAGTCTCATCCCTAATCCCAAAGTATTTCAGCAAGACTCATTTTATTTGTGCAGAGAAGTAGCCCAATGCAGAGAATGACTAAACACAGAGCGTTTTGGAGAACAGCCATTGTTTATGTGACTTGCAGTGTGGCACCAGCCCTAGTCCCCTACACCTCACTCTGATGTCATTTCCATGATATGTACAGCTCCCTTGTTCCTTCCACCACATCCATTAGGTAATCCAGTGAGGAGGCAGAAACAGCATGTCTTCACTTATGTGACAGAAGAAGAGACATTTGTTTCACTGATTTTTCAGTGTTCTCTACTAACACCTATGGAGTCAAGGAAGGGGAGTTAAAGGTGGGGAATCCTCCTACTGTGTGATCACTGTCGATCCCATGACAGTCCACTCAGACGAAATCATCTTGGTTTGCATCCAGCTTGGGAAATCACACACTGTATGGAGAAACCTGTTCTGGCTGCTATGTCTCCAGATGGAGACTGGTTGCTGCACAGCATCAAGAGACTCCTGGTGCAAACTATACCTCATCAGAAGACAAAGTCAAGGTTTCTCATTTTTTGGGGTGAGCATGGAAGGACATATTTCCATCAGGTTTTTAGGTCTTTGGATGGAATTGCTATAGATGAGCAAAGAAAAAGAACAAAGAAGAGCTGAAACCAGTTTCAAAAATCTCAGTCATTTCTCCTGTGCTCCCTTCACTCTCTCAGTACAGTATTCCTAGAGTATTGATCTGTCCTCTCTTGATGTCTCTGGTCTGTAACTCATCTGTCTGGCTCAGAAGGTTGTACTTGTCTGTATCCCAAGAATCTGAATAGTGCAGGACTGAAGATTTCCTGAGCTACATTCCTGTTCAAAGATGTCCAATGCAATTCAAACTAAGTTCTAAATATTGTAGGCGTGTGAGTTCCTCAGATTTTCCTCATTTTAACATGACCTCTCCTACGGTCTACAGCTTGCCCCTCTGTTGTCCTGCAGATTGCCCCCTATCTATTCTCCTAGGATGCTTACTGTTAGGCCTCAGTCTTCCTCGCCTGTTGTATCTTCTTTCTTTGTCATATTTGATTATTTTGAGAACTTTCCCAGCATTTTTCACACTCACACTGATGGTGTTTGCTTCATACTGTTACCATTTTCAGATGTATTCAAACATGGTGTTCCAAGAGTTTAAGAACATGGTTTTCTGTCTCATCTCCTTAACAGAACACTCCACAATTTCTACTTACTGAACACCTTGCTCTTGGATAAAGCATCTTTTTCTAAGAAGGCATCCGAATGTTGATTTAAAACTTTAAGTAATAAAAAATTCACCAATTTAAAGTTATGTCAAATTTTTATTACAGTCATTGATTACAAAAAAATTTCCAGAAGGCATACCTTACTTATAATTTTTTTTGGCTTCTTTTTCCTTGCGTTACTTTCCCTGATAAACTAAAGAAATGTTTTTGTTCACATCATCTAAGTTATGATACTATGACACACTCTTCTCATCTGCAACCCTTTTTCACAGAATCATAGAATGTTAAGGATTGGAAGGGATCTTAAAAGATCATCCAGTCCAACCCCATTTGCTTCACATTCTTCTTTAAAGCTCAGTTGGTGATTCTCCACCCCTAATACCATCTTTCTGATGTCTCAGATACCACAGGCCTTCATTTGATTCAGACTGATGTGTAGAGGCTGTAAATCTCATCTGCAAGCCAGGTACCAGATGCCTGAGAGCCACTTTAAACAGGAGCCTACACATCTTACCAAAAGGCTGCAGAATTCAATGGAGTACCTTGCATAACCCACCCAACTCTGAGGCCTCATGTGCAAGCAGAGAGAGAGAGGAAGGGGCAGAAAAATCTGTAGGGGTCGTAAATGAATGCTATTAAATATCCTTTGGACTTCTATGTTATTTATTTATTAAGCTAGGCAAGGAGTGTAAAGAGGGACTGAGGTACTTTGTTTCTCAATTTGTGTCTATTATCTATTGAAATTTGACATAATGTCTCCACAGTTTTCCTTAATATTCCACTGTATATAGAATGTGACTGGCTCCACCATCTAATGTGACAGCTTAGGAAGATTAAAAAGAAAAGCTAAACTAGCAGTAGTTGGAGATGAGGAAAAGTAGCACATTTATGAATAATTTCAACTGAATTCTAACAACATTGCATTCCCTGGACAGGACACATTTATTATCTTATTCACCATGACTACTGCAACATTAGTGATTTGTTACAGAATCAATTATTAATTCATATGAGTGAATAAGGCTTTGTCACTTAACTCTTCAGCTGGCTGTGCCCTTTATGCACTGATCGAAATTTTTAACTGTTTTCTCTCCCATTCAATCATCTTTGTTGTATTTAACTTCCCTGACTATCTATAGTGGAACAAAATGACACTTTCAATTTTGGAAATCCATTTGACAAAAGCCATTTCTTGTCTTTTTAATTGTGAGTCTCTTCCCTGCAGAGCAGCTCTTTTTATACACCAGTTTTGTACTCAGATGGCCGTGGAGACAGTTTCAAAAAGTAGTTGGGTAAGACTTAATTTGTGAAAGAGTTTAGCTAAAAAGATCCATCAAATGAAGATATTTTCCCTCAAAAGCTCCATAGGTTCCCACCACTGAAGTTGCAGGAGAATGAGTTTTACATTGTTTGAGGTGTTTTGTCACTAGGATGCAAAGCATGCTACAATTAAAGATGCAGATGGCAGGTTTTATTCACCGACAGTAAGATACAAGAACAGACGAGTTCATGGACTCAATCAAGGCCACTAAACAAAGCAGAAGCACAGATAGAAGTAATCCCCAAGCCATCCAATCCCATGTACACCTCTGTCAGCTAGTTAAAGAATCAGGCAAAAAAATTAGAAAAGCACGCTTGCAATCGAGACTCTGACACTGATATACTGCCGTGGGCAGTGATGGCCACATTTTAATTTTGTCACCTCACTGCCCCTGAAAAAAATTACTAGAAAGGAACATATTAAAATCTTCACAATATCCATTACAAGCAATTGAAATGACAGTCATTACTTACTTCCTGTCACGTGCAAAGCACAGCCTACTTATCAAAGGTCATTAGGCACAAAGTAAAAGTAATCATCTTAACAGTAGCTACTGCCAATGAAATACATTGTGCTTTAGCTCTATGATGTGCTCAAACCTTATGTGTATTGTGACAGAAGAAACCAAACAACGTAGAACCAGGACAGGACAAGCTGTCCCCTGAATTTTTCCTATCGTCCACTGGAGCAAGCTGTAAGCAGATCATCTCTGCCTGATGCAGACAAGATGCACCCGCAACCAAATTCCTGATCTTCCACGGTGTCAGTCAGCCAGTGTATTGTGCTCATCAAGGCAGTGGCTGTCATACATGTGATTACACAAATGTAGCCACACATCTGTTATAACAGGGAGCAATGTCCAGCCCTACAGAAAGGAAAAGGTCACAGCATCAAAATGGTGTTTTCCATCTCACAGAAGACTTGAGTCTGTCCACCTCATTACTGAACAGCACAATCTGCAGATAGTGGTGCAAATTATGTACATAGTCACCAAACACCTTGGGGTCCATAACAACATGCTTGCTGGAACTCCCTGGTTTCATTTGATAGGAAAAAGGCTTTCAACTCCCAAACCTTTTGAAATGACGAAGGATGGTTTTCAGGGTTGTTATTGTTTTTATTTTTGGTGGTGGTTGATGTTGTTGTGTTTGTGCTTTTTTTTTACTTTACTCTGCGCTTCCCAATCTCTCACAAGAAAAAAAAGTTTCAGAAGAGCTAGTAAGTTTCAAGTCAAGGAAAAGTGATTTGATGTAATACCTAGGTGAACTTCTTTCATAGGAACCCGAGTATGATTGCTAGAACTCAGATTTCAGAAGGAAGAAAAATAGTAGTTTCCTTATCACATCTTTGAAATACATGAACACAAAGTCATCCTCTAGCAGTAATTACTGAAAATGGAGTGCCTTCTAAAATCTACCATAGAGAGACTCAGTTTCTAATTAGGAGCACCCTAAAATCCTTCAGATTAGCAGAATTACCTGGTAACAGATCAGTATAAAGCTAGAAAGACAACACTGAAGTCAACATAGATCTTCCAGTTGATTTTACTGCTGCCATAAATGAACTTTGAGAGCACTCAACTCAAATCTTTACTAGCAAACAACATTTCTCTCACAGTATGATGTACACCAAGGGTCAATACATAACCTTTCCAATCTTTCTTTTGCAAGGATACTACTTAAATGAAAAATGTCCTAAAATCATGCCTTGTAGTTCTTTAACAAGAGACAAGAAAAACAAGACAATATTTTTAGGAATTTGATTCTACATCAATTTTTTTGCAGCTGCATTTTGTTGCATTTTGTTGCATTTTGTTGCAGCTGCATTTTGTTGCATTGTTCCATTTAGTATAAATATATATAAATATATATTTCTTTCTACTGCCATGAAAAGACCATATCCAACTTACGAAAAAAAAAGTCTCTCTTACCCCATATTCCTTCCAAACTCACCACTCAGGCTTGGAGCACCATGAGAACTAAAGCTATTTAGCCTCACTGATGACAGGTCAATTAGAGGATTGAAATCATGTCCACTTTCATAATCCGAAGCATAAGTAGCACAGAAACAATTTGTCTACACAAGCAAGAGTAAATATTTGATTTTTATCTTGACATTGTCCTTTCAAGGAAAGTCAGACAGAGATTATAAAGAGGCCAGCAATGTATCAAAAAGAAAATAGTTTATGGTTAAAAGTTATGTGACATAGGAAGATGCTACCAAGTCACTGTAGTTGTTAGAGAAAGAGACCAGTCATGACAATATGATCCATTCTGCCTGTGGACAGGAGTTTATCAAGAAAGGTCTTAAATAATTACTCTGCATGATATTAGTCTTCTTGTGTAGTCACAACCTTCTGCCCCACGCATACATAGTCACACAGAGGCATACACAGATTAGCACCCACATGCAAACACAAATACATACTGGACTGCCTGCTTTGCTCAAAGAAAGTGTATTTGCTATAGTCACATTGAAGTATGCTATAGTCACACTGAAGAGTAAAAGAAATAATACACAACCCTCTACAGTCCTATTCCAGTGAAAACTGAACAAGATCTGGATGCTTCCTTTTTCAATGTGTTGTAGAAATTTTGTCTCACATTTGGTCTCCCCACACCTGCCCCAATATTCTTTAATATTCCAGTTCTCTCTCATTTTGCCTAGGAAAAGTAGATAGAAGTTTTGAAAATAACTTGCAAGGGTTTTGTTTCATGCTCCACAAACTGAAATTCACCTCTCTCAGCTTTCTGCATTCTCATTATAATTAAAGTGGTTGTGAAAGACATGCAAAGTGTCTGCATGAGCCGAGCTGGCTGACATGGAACTCAGAAAAACAAAGCTACTCATGGAAAACACTTGTTTATAAAAGCCTAAAAGAACAAAATGGGGGAAAAAAATCCTCTATCATTTAAGCCTGCCCATAAATCTCAGTAAGACTGCAAAGTTGCAGCTTGCTTGGTATATTTTATAGACAGAGATCTTGCTGAGTTGGCTGACACTAGCTAGGAGGTGGGGAAGGCAGGAAAGTTAAGATTTGGGGTGGGTAAACACTCCCATCCATCAAGTCATTGGATTTGCAACTAAAGCTGTGAAAGCCACATCAGATTAACATTGCCAGGGCAGGAATGATGTGAAAATCATCAGTCTTTAATGCACATGACAGTAGGTACAGGAAATATACACATGAGTCCAGAGCAGTTCTGACCCTCTGTATAATCAGGCCAAGGCAGGGAAAGAAAAACTCCTAAGCAAATTCATGCTGTTTCTACTACTGAAGCAAATCTTTGCACTTGGTGGGGAGCATGGAGGGAAGGGCAGAGGACTGGGTCCAGCAACCAACCCTGCAATTTCTCTTCAGCCTCACATCTCTTTTCTTCAGCTAAAGATGCCCCATTTTTGCTGAACCATGTGAAACAACAACAAAAACATATGCATTTTTTTTTGTCCTCCAGAATCTCTTGTCACAGGAAAGAACTGAGATTGAGCAATTTAATCCATTTAGGATATTTGTGTCTTAATCCACGGGGCAAGGTTTTAAGTCGGCTGTGTGGAGACAGGGGAAGGCAGCTTTTCACAGGCTTCCCAAGGCACAAGTGTGTGGGTGGAGGGCAGAGAGCAAGGAGAGATGTTGAGATGTCATCACTTATGGAGCTCCCACCTAGCCCAAAAGGAGCGGATCAGGCATTACTGCATGCCAGCCTTCAAGAGTGCAAATCAGATTTTGCATGTAGGTCATTTCATGACAATAATGATAATTAAAAGAAAGCCTAAAACACACTCATACCAAATGACCAGTTGAAATGGAGCCTGTGGATGAAAAGTGAATAGGTCAACCTCCTCCCTAGGGGGACAGATAGAGGGTGTACACAAAATGAATTAGCTTTTTTCAAAAAATAAATAAATAAATAAACAAACAAACAAATTAATAAATAAATGTTTGTAGAATCTGTAAAAAGGAGGAGACAAGAAAAGAAGAAAGAAGAAAAGAAAAAACAATAAAACAAAACTAAAACCCAGAACATCACAGAAAAGATGAACATCAGAAATTTGAACTAAGAGAACAAAGAGACAAAGAGCACTGGTTGAATAGCAGCCCAGGCTGCATGACACAGGCAGTACCTCAATATATCTGGGATCCAACTACTTTCCAGCCTCAGTCTCTTTACACTCGTTTACCTTTGCAAGGGCAGGGACTAGATTGGACCCTGGCACTGAAATACCCAGAAGTCCATTACGGTGTGGAAATGTGAAATCACTTCCAGCCTCATACAGAATATCATGTGCTTCACACTCTGCCCCTCACCCACACTCAGATATTTAATGTCATTGCTTCCCCACGCTACTTAGAGTTTGGTTCTGCAGAATAAGGACAGAAAACACAATTTGCACAGTAATTTGAAATCAGAAGGCAGCTGAGATAAAAATAGTAAAACTTTGTTCATATGTGTGACATCTATACATAGTCATAAACCCATTCATATATACAAACCCATTCCCCTCTACTTCTATAAAATGTTTGCTTCTAATTTAAGGACAGAGTTCAGGAAGGGCAGCTGTTGAATCACATTTCTTTACACAGTACACAGTTCTGAAACAAAATTTTATCACGAAAATCCCTGTGGACTAACGCTGGGTAGGAAAAGAAACAGACTCTTGACTTACAGTTGTTAAAAATGGCTTTTTGCAGATGAATCTTACAGATGGTTAAAAAAAAAATTGTGTGCACTTTTAGCACCTTGAAAAACAAAGCAAAATAGAAAACATATTACAGCCCCCAATCACCAAAACATTGGTATTGCAACAGGTTTGTGATGTGCTGAGAGCCATGCATCTGCTCCTCAGGTAACCTGACAGTGCTATCGTGGTTAGAAGTTGGATATCACTGCTCAGACCCAGATCAATATGCACCATGTTGTGCATGTGCAGCGAGGTGGTCAGGCCATGGCAAGGTGATAAAAGAGAGAAACCTGAGTAAGATAGACAAAGAATTAAAGCTGGTTCCTCCTGAGCTCTGAGTGCTGTGGCTCAACCAGCAGAGACACAATAGCTATGAGCCTTGACTCCATAGCCGTTGAGCTATGAGCTGCAATGGTTTTGAGGCAGCTGAGCTCATGGGTCAAACAAATTATATCAAGATTTGACAGAAGCTGGGCTGTATGTCTGATGGTCTCACAAGTCTAGATGCTGACACTAATACCTTTTGCCTGCCTCCTACCTCAAGATGTAAACTACAGGTATCTTTCCTCCCTCTCATTTCCTATCTTGTCAGAAGATAGTGTTGAAGTGTAGTATCTTTACACAGATCCTGTTAACTTAAGATCCTAACTTGAAACTCCTAACTTGTAAATGGTGAAAGATAATCAGTGCTTTACACAAAAATATAACACCATCTCCACGCTGCTGTAATCATTCAAAATATTCAAACATTGGCAACTATATGAAAAAATGTGGTGTGAGAACAGCACCGCTGACACATCAGATGAACTGTTCCTCTGCTAGTCGTATCAACTCTTTCTTGAAAACTTGGAGAAGAGAAGGGCTGTCATCCATGGTTTTAAAAAAGAAATCAAGATCTCTGTGAATCCAGACAGCTGCTGAGAGTCTGATCTGAATTTACTGCTGCAGACGGAGGGGAAAATAAACGACACTTTATGAACTCCATCATTTATTGACTCACCAATGTTGTTTGCTTTTGGGGAGGCTGCTGATGCTTTTAAAGTCCATTTTTCTTCACATTTGTTTGGATGGCTGCACTGGTATGATACAGATAGCATCACTACCTCATGTGTCTAAGCATGCTCCTTCTTCCATGTCCAAGTACTGAAAATGCCCCTTCTTTCTACTAGTCCAGGAGAAGGTTGTTGTGGACTAATAGTAGTCACACATTAACTAATAGTACCTCAGTGCACCTGGAAGCCTCCAGAGAGTAGAGAGTGTCCCTCTGCAACCTGCTCTACCTGGCCACAGAGAATTGCAGCAGGCACCCGCTTAACCTCTTCCTACCTCAAACACAAGTCTAGCAGAGTGATTCTAGACTTAAGATCCTCACATGACCTCAGGCAAATTGAATGATATGGGCATTGCCTTCCTTAACTTCAGCTAGCTAGAAGTTAGACTTTTCTCTAAGACACTCATTAAGCTGTTTTCAGAAGTACACAAAGACAGAGAACTACCTCGAGAGATGTTTTGGCCCACTTCTGGATAGGATGTAGTGCACTGCAAGTGCTTCTCTCCATGGACAGCAGAGCAGTCCCCATGAAAATCAAACTAGATAGAACACCAGATTTTAGGGGGTTAAAGCTCAAGAAGGTAAATCCTGCACTCATAGTCTCTATGCCTTGCTTCCAGTCTCAGATAGATCTTACTCCAATGTTCTTACTTCAATTTAGTTAAAGTATTGAAAATACAGCCCTGAAACTGAAATGTTTGGAAGCGAGGGAAAAAAAAACCAACAACAAAAACAACAACAACACACACATAAAAAAAAAACCCAAACCAACAAACAAAACAAAAAAAAAGCCCACAACAAAAAAACCTGGATAGATGGCTGTGGTAGGCACAAGAAATTACTGCCAGAGGTAAAGGAAAATATATGCTGAATACATCCCCAAGCACCTTGTAAAACTGCCTGTGGACAAATAGGTGTAATGTGAAGGATGCCTGCATACTCTGGCCATTATGCAGCTTCTTTCCTCCAGCTCCCCAACATCTACATACTGCTGAAGGACCTTGGGCTTGTCTTCACTGATGTCAAATTCATGTGAACAAACATCACTGACTATTCACACTCAAACTTTGAGTCCCAAAACCTGGCTTTGTTTCTACTGGGATACTAGCCACTCTCTGAGCAGTGTGTCTTGTGTGATCACTGCAGCATAGTTTTGACTCTCAGTGACACAAATACAAGGCCAAAAAAAGGTTTTTTTACATGAAAATCTCCCTAAGTTTTGAACCAACAAATCTTAATTTCTGGTATCAGAGTATTTAATCATTGGATTTCTTGATGTTTACCAAAGACAAAGAGGCAACCAAAGTTCCAGGAATTGGACAATGTAAAAGGCTGCTTTCCTACATGTCTGAAACAATAAGGTCAACTTGAGGCTTATTTTTTCTGCAGGAAGTTAACTTACAGTCCTTTTCTCATACCAAGATTAAACCAAAAAAGGAATTCTAACATTCGTTTCCAATCCAGCAACAAGTTTAAAAGCTGCTGCATGGGAGAAGTAGGAGATAAGTGGTGGAAGGAGAGAAGAGGCAAAGAGCAAGACAAGCAGTGATGGACAATTAGATGTTTATTAAAAAGCATTTATTCACAACTTCTATATTACACCATAAGAATCAGGGCTGGAAGATTACTTAAAGATGGAAATCTCAGTAAGAA
The DNA here is from genome assembly GCA_013399055.1 of Ramphastos sulfuratus. NCBI lineage: Eukaryota > Metazoa > Chordata > Aves > Piciformes > Ramphastidae > Ramphastos > Ramphastos sulfuratus. The sequence goes on along the minus strand of WBNM01025947.1, from coordinate 47,474 downwards.
GAGGAAAGACATTTTCAAAGCCCTCAGGCAAGCCCTGTTCTCTCATGTACACTGTGACTCTAAAGAAGTCGTGGAAGCAATCTTGCTAGCTTAATGCTGAGGGACAAATCTCAGCTCAGCTCTTCATGTCCACTCCCACTTAAGCTGGCACAGAATAACCTTGTGCTCCCTGCTGTGCCACTGTGCAAGGACTGGCAGGGGAAGGGTCTCAGGGATAATGAATGAAGCTCTATATTAGCCACAGAAGCACAGGACAGTCAAAAGAAAGGGTAAAAGTATGGTCATGAAAGACAAGCAGTCACTGTGACTGTGTGCTGGAGGTAATTACTGCTATATAAATAAACCAGAGGGGGGAAAAAAAAAATCTTTTAAAAATCTAATTACCATGCAGCACTGTGGGTTTCAACCTTGGTCAAGTACAGACAGAGCTGATTTACGCTCCATCGTAAAATCCGAAGCGTGAGACTGGGCAGTCTCTCTCCTTAGAATATGAGTCAGGGAATCAGCACAAGATGCCTCTCAGAGAAGAGCTGCCTATTATATAGGTGATATGTCCACATCTGGCTGGGTCAGCACCACTAACCACCCCAGGATTTTTTCTCTGCAAGAAATGGCAGCATCTGTTTTGTTGGTTTGGTTTGGTTTGGTTTAGTTAGTACCCAAACTGCTGTTTCAGTGGACTCTTAGAATCTCTTATTAGTAGTATTTTCCACAACACTTAGGATAATTCCCTTTCATACAGATGTTTCTTCATTTGTTCCAGTTTCTTTTAAGTTTCTGCAAAACTGTTAACTGTGTAGGAAAGGGAAACTAAGGTAGAGGTTTACTTTAATCACTCAGATTTTCAGATGCTCCTACTCAAGAAAGAGTTTTGCAGTCTGCTTTTCTGAAAATCTCAAAGTGATCACTTTATTTTCTGTGCCACAAATGAAGATATACACACCGCAAATGAAGAAACAACAACAGCAACAAACCCAGGTGAGTAAAATGCAGTAACTACCTTTATATGTATCATTATTTTGAACTTGCTGAATGGACAGACATTAATCAACAGACCAAACTATTTCCTAAAGCACATCTCGTTTACCTCATGTGGAACAAAAGCTACACTGTAGCCAATCATACACTGCAGAAGCACTTCTGACAGCAGTCAAGTTCAGATTGGATTCACAGCTCCATGTACAGAGTTCTTGATACAAGCAGGCAAGAAGCAGATTTCCCATCTTCAGCAAACCACGGACACTTTTTTTCCACATTTCAAATTAAGAGAGAGAAATTAGAATCTAGTAAGTCAATAATTTGTATGTTGGTAGACATGCAGTAGTAGACATGCATAGAGACCTATAATGGTAAATGTTAGGTCAGTGAAAACCCTCATATGAATTTCAAAATACACAACAGTGTCAAAATCCTGCAACTTGACTCAACAGATTTCAAATCTCAAAGTTGTTTAAAATCTCAGTGTTAAGCATTTTGCCTAAAGTCATATAAAAAACATATTGTTAAATAATTCCTAAATATAAACAAATGTGAAAGTTATGGGATATTCTAGGGCAAAAATATAGTTTCATTACATCATCTAATTGCTCCTAGTACTTTTGTAAAGTAAACAGTGAAACAAAAATAACTATTAAATAGTAACAAAATTTAGGAAAAAGTCATCAGAGTTCAAAACCAAGATCATTTCCCTATCATTGTTGATGAGATTTATTATCGAGCACTTGTTGTCCTACCTTTAAAAAATCTAACCCCACTTTTGATAACTGCCTCTTGCTTTTATGCAGTATCTGGCACTCACACAGCTCCCTTGATTAAACCTCAAAGCAGGTATGTACAGTGATTCAGAGGTAAAGCAAATTGCTCTTAGTTTCAGAGAAATCAGTGCCAGAGCAAGAATCAGAGGTTCAAGTTCACATCCTGTATAACAAACCACCCTGCAGCTAAAACCTTTCCTGCTCTTCCCCACTATAACAGCATTATTCCCTACCATTAGTGTGCAGTTCTCAACCTTGATGGAAGCAAAATCTCTGTAGCTGGAGTAGGCACAAACATAAATAGCCTCATCAGAAGAGAGCCTGGCTGTTTAAACGGACACAGCAAAGCAGGTGGAGCTGGTTGTGCACAACACCATTGGAAAAAAAAATAATAGGTGAAAATGGGCTGTAACCATCTTTAAAGCTAAAGTTTTTCAACCCACAAAGGAATAAAATTCTTCTAGAGTATAACTGAATTAATGCACAGCTTTACCAAGGGCTGTGAACTGGTAGGAGCACTAGGTGGGGAGGGAGTGGGTAACTGAGATGCTTTCCTGGTCTCATGTTAAATATGTTGCTGGAGAGTGTCTGAGGGAGGGAAATAACTTGCTTCATTTTATACTTATTTCTGACAATCATATTTTTTTAACTTGTTTTTAAATCAGGATCTCACCTAATTTTTATGAATTTCATATTGGGCAATGCAAGTAGAAATATCTGTGCTTAACTTTTATTATATATGAAAATCTCATAGACATTGTTCCTGTAGCATAGTGTTCCTGTAGCAGCAGTCCTTGAAGTGTGTTTAACAAAACCATGACCCATGCCTCTAAAATTTATCCTACCTTCTTGCAGTTCTTTCAATCAGGAAAAAATGTAAGCAGGGAGTTCAAATTGCTCAGAGATCCACTTACATTATATTTAAAAGTAAAAGGAAGGAAACAAATATTAAAGTGTTTCCACACAAATGAAAAAAAAATAGAGAAAGCTCTAAAAGCAACTGGAATAGCTCCTGGGAGCAGCTTTTGTTTCTTGAATAAATACTCAGCAGTTTACAGCTTTGTATAAAAAAATATATTTTATTTTCTCCATCTTTCTTCAAGCTAAATATGAGCTTTATATTGCAAAACAGTAAGCAGTTTGGTAAGCCTAAGAATGGGCTGTCTGCATGTGTGGCTGAATATGTGCCTTTTTAGAAAAATATGTGAATTTAAGAAAATGGATGCACAGTTGGTGTCACACAAGGACACTGTCTCTGCTCTACACTATAAAAAAGTACATATACTTTTGTATATGTCTGCAATTCAAGGAGCATGTGAGAGGCAAAATTGAAGCTTCATAAATAAATGACATCATCAGAAGGCAGAACTGCAGGAACAGCAAAAGAAATTCAGATCTCTTATCAAACTGAAGTACTTAACTTTTTTCCCCCTTGTGCTCCACTTTCACCTTCTTCTTTCTTCCCCATCTGGCCATGGCCTCCACACTTAGAAGCATCTCTAGTGTTTTCAGAATTCACAGTGTATTGAATTTTCCCCAGACAATCCTTCTTGCTTACCAATAGGGATTAAATGTGAGGGGAAAAAAATAAAAAGAAAAAAAGAAAAAAGCTATTCATATTAGCAGTGTAGGAAAGATTATTATTGCTTTAAAATAACAAAAACCCACAGAAACTGATTTTGATGAAGACAAACAGCTGTCAGCTCAGAACAAAATAGCCCAGTGGTTACACAAAACTAATACACCTTCATAATGGGATGATCTCTCTCTATAGACTAGCCAATGAATAATTTTTCTTACTCCTGTCTGATACAGCTGACCTCAGGCAACTTCCCCTTGACTTGTCACAGTGTAAGAATAATCTAGTAAAGAAAGTATAGTGTGAAATTTGGAAAAGTTCAAAAGCACATTAGAGATTTTGATCTATCCTTTTAAAGCAATAGGATGTGCCACACTTCTAAATAGTCCTTTAGGCTCCTGAAGAGTGCTTTACCAATACACCAAAAGAGCAAATATTTTAAGTGTTTAGTTCCTACTATATACAGTAAATGGCAAGATCTTGACATCTCGCAGGCAGAATATTCATGTGAACAATAAGAGTTGCTCAGTAACAGACAATCTCCAAAGCCAGATGTACAGGGATTTTATGTAGGGCAAACAAGACTATGTGCTTAAAATCCATGCTATTATTGTTATTCTGTTATATCATATGATACAGTTTTCCCATCTTCTAAACAGGGCAATTATATTTATTTTGTTCATCTCACAGTAAAGTNATCATTGGATTTTTTTTTTCTTACTTTTGGGCTTTTTTTTTTTTTTTTTTTTTTTTTTTTTTGAGAATTGTGGGCACATTTCTGAAAAACCAAGCCTTCATTCTGATTGTTTACAAAGACTAGCATTCTTCTTTCTTCTGTCACCACTATAACGTATATATTTAACAGAAAATTGAATTTTATATAGTGCTTCCTACATGTCTTGAATATTACAGAGAATTAATAATAGAATTGAAAAAAAATAGAATAATAAATTTTAAATAAAGGCATAATTAAAAAAAGTAAAAATGATAGAATTAGAGAATAAGAATTCTACTCTAAGAGCAGGAAAAAAAATTAGGCCAAATCGCAGATGGAAACTTGACCACTGAGCCACAAAACAAAACTCAGATTTATAAAACTGTAAAATGAATATATTCATTCCAAACCTTATAGCCTGCAACAAGGGGCAGAACAAAACATGTGCTACAAACTGCACCACCTTTCCCTATAAAAAGGTATGAAAAAAAGTTATGAAGTGGTTCACTTGTACAGGAAGGCACTGAGCTACTTATGTAAGTTCATGAGAGAACTATACTTTGTTACTGGGGCGCACAGAATCAGGTAATTTAACAAGCAGTGTCTTGAAAGCCTTCATCACTCCGTAACACTTTAAAAGAACCTTTCTTTGAAAACCAGTAGAGCTTAGCTAGGCAGTATAAGTTTTAAATCCACCCTTAAGTTTCAGACCCTCTCTCTCACTGGGGACCTCCAACCCTTGTGATGGCACGCCAGTGTTGAATCAGCAACACTCCCAGATCATCACTAGAGATTTAAAGCTGTGTCAGACTAACGGAGGTTGGGTGAGGGCATCTGCACAGTAGAATATTTATTGTGCATCACTTAGGAAATGTAGAATATCATCTGGACACTTTAATAGATGCGTAAGTGTTAACTGATCTGCTCTGAGGAACCATATGCTAATAAAATGGGGTACGATGCATAATGTCACATTAACGTTGTAATAAAGGAAACCTTGATGTGTTCCGTAATGTCTTTATGATTACCTTTAATTTTAGACAGCTAGTGAAGGAATCTGTGTTCAATACCTGGATCTACTGTCTAATTATCTAGGATATAACATGAACCAAATGTATGATAAAAGGCCAGGGTTTTTTATTGGAGATCAGTGGTGACAACACAAACCATAAATAAGTCTTACAATCTGTATAAGCCTGAGACACCACAGTCTGATGGGCATGTGAGATTTTTTTAGTCATATTTTGATTTCTTTTCATCTTTAGTCACCAACCTGGAAAAAGGAAATATGTAGTCACAGAGGGATATAGCTTCAAAGCCGCTCCCAGGAGGATTAAATACGCAAGTCCAACGGATGTTTTACATTTACTTCTACAAATAAACATACTCACAGTTCTGTCATTCAACTCAAGCCACCCCTCATGCTTACGACAGCCTTTCAGGTAAAGTTACCCTAAGCCTGCTCATCTTTTTTACGAATGTTCTTCCCTTCCTAAAGCACACACGCATACACACACACAGACACAAGTATACCTACTGCTTTGAATGAACTACTGAGAGTTTGAAGCAGTACACAAAATAATCTTATTAACAGCAGTTGAATTTCATATTTTTGTTTTGCTTTGTGAAACTCGCTTAGTCCTCACTTCCTTTTGTGTAGGTAAATGGTAACTGGTAATCTTAATGGGAATCTTTTGTAACGGTGAAAATTGAGGCACAAAGTTCCAATAACCTGATTCCTGTGACAAGGCTTTGGAGATGGGATATGTACACAAATCACCCTTTCACTCACGTTTGGTGTTTTTTTATTGTAGTAGAAGCTTTTCAACTAAGACCTTAGAGGAAAAGTTTTGCAGGTAAATTGGTGAATTCAAAAAGACAACACAACTGAAAATTTATGCAGAAGCCTTCCAAATCAGACCTGCTTGATGGCAATGTTTGAGCCTCCTCACATAGACAGGCTTTGGAGTGGGTTTTCCTCAAATATATTCAACAGGTGTATGTGCACAGAGTAATTTCAGGCTGATGTTGACAAAACAAAGACCAAGATTCGATCATTATAACTAAAATTGGAAAGAATAGGAAAGAGTGTGTTCTGAATGTCAGAGTTAACTACAATGTTCTACACTGGTATGTATCAGAGGAAAGACTCTGCAGGCCAGTTTTCACACCACAGCAGAAGAAGTATAAAACTAGATAGAAAACAGGCCCAGGAATTAGAGTAGCAATACTATTGGGGCCCAAGAGACAGCCAGAAACCCTTTGATAGAGTAAATCCTGATAGGCTGCAAGAAACAACCTACAAGTGAGTTCCCTATTGGCATCATTAATGCATTCCCCAAAGCAGAAATCAGAAGGCTTTTTCCAGAGAAGTAAAGCTGAAGAAAGAGGATCCTTGTTTAATGACACCAGTGAATGTTTTGCCTGATGTGGAGACAAAGAAATTGTCTCCTGCTGACTTTGTATCAACAGAAACTGGGACCTTGCTTGGGATTCATGGTCAGAGTGAGAAGGCAAAATGAGAAGCCACTTAAGTGTTTTTACAATTTGTGATCTCTTGTAGCCATTTGGCTTCCTAGTGCATGGGATTAATTTTCATTATAATCTGTTATTCTGCCTCCTAGATTTATGGAAAATGTGGAAATGCTACTCAAGATCAAGCAGAACAAAGTGAAACAGCCCTGGGAATGGTTTCATCCTCAGATGCGGAAGAGATTTGAACACCTAGGCTAAGAGTCAAGTTTTCAACTGTTAAAAGGATTTTAAGACTGAATGTAGGTTCCAGCCTAGATCAAAAAGCCTGATCTTTTACCAGATATAGAAGATTTCCTTCTCCTTCTTCTTCAAAGTTCAGGTCTCAGATTACTTCTTTTAGTTCTAAAGTTGTTCATAAATGATTGTCTAATATTATCTTCACACCCTCCACAGATGGTACAACAATTGTAAACAATAGTCTTGTGCTTAACATCTTTGCTGACCAGTTCCACATCAAAATATTTTTCTACATATACTTCTTCTATATACTAAAACTTAATGTTTCCAGCGATAGCTGCAAACTGTCCAAATACAGAACTTAGCCAGCTTTGTAAAAGTATACTGTTTGATTTCTGTCCTACAGAGGTCAACAATCAGCTTCTCTATCATGCTTCTATTTTTCCCTAGTCCTTAACTCTACTCTTATATTTGATTATTCCATTTTGCCTTATGTAACTAAATAACTTGTGCAATGTCTACTGCCATTTTCTAATTTGCATGGGGATTCCTGACCTCTGTGCACTGCCTCACTGCTGGTTACTAAGATAGTTTTATCATCTAAGTCAGATGGATTTTCAAGACAGAATTCATCATTCTGGTACACCTGGATTTTTCAATATTGACACTGGGCAGTGCACAATCATGGAATAGCCTCAAGAACTTCAACATTAAGAGGAGACAGTAGAAAGAGAGGGTTCTGGAAGAAAACAGGAAAAAAAATAGGTACAAAATAGGGATTATAAAAACACTCAGAGCCTTATACCTCTAAATTTCTCTCCCAGTACAGCATTGAAAAACACTAGTTAATACATATACTATTGTTTTCTGTTTATCCTATAAATAGTGCTGCACCAGAGTAAAAAATTAAACATTTCACTTCAGTCCAGCTCTATCTGAAACTTAAGCTGAACCCGAACATTTCTGGATTTGTCTATCCTGTATTTCTAATGCTGTTCTCAGTCAGCAAGCCCTAGATTCCACAGAGAATGTTTGAACTTAAATCCTAATCCATATGAACGATGGCATGAATAGGTAAGAGTGGAACTGTGAATCTAAAGCCTTTTATTTTTACATTACCTGATACTTTCTTAACTCTGAGCATTGTGGTTTCCACAGAGGGTAGCAGCACATTGTCATCAGTGTACGTAATTAATTCCTCCCCGCCTGCTACATATAGCTTCCTCAACCCCCATCCAAATGACCTATCACTCTCTTCAAGACAGGCTAACATAATGATGGCAAAACTAAAGAAGTGACTAATTTAATTCTAGAAAGTATGAAAGCTTACATGAGCCCAGCAGTGACTAGGACAGAAAAATCAGTCCATGCCCTTGGGATTGGTTTTTCTGGGCTCCTCCTTGTGTTCTCATAAAAATCAATGAGCATTTAACCTGGTCGTCAGTGGGTGACCTTTTGATTCTCAAGAGGTGTACAGTGCTTAGCATTTACTCTGCATAGTGTCTTTCATGAGAAAGGCTCAAAATGTCTTTCTACACCAAATCTCATAATATCCTTAAAGAAAAGGTAAGCATTGTCATCATTTAATTAATGCATTGCCAAAGAATAAAATGCAAACTAAACGAGACTGACCCTTCAAGGTAAGACCTACCCATATTCTGGTGAGGTTGGTGGGGAGATGAACACACTGAGCACCAAACAGGATTAGCCCCCAAGTTCAATGTCGGTTTTCGTATCAGAAATTCTGGTCCAGCATGCTTCATCCAGTGTTTCTAATCTTTGTCTTCACCCACTGTTGAATCAAGACTCGTGATAAAAATAACAAGATATATTTTGAAGTGATTTGTTTGTGGGGATGAATATGTGCTAGGTAATAATGAAGTAAGTTTCAGAAGAACATGAACAGATAAGGCCCCTCTATCCTGCCAGTCAGCATAGAACAGGCAAGCTTTAGAAAAGATCCCTAGGAAGTCATCAACTTTCACAGGACTTGAGTTCCATTCTTGGCAAGACTTGATGTACAGCCCCGGGGAAGGTCACCACTCTTTGATCTTCTATTCAACTCTATTGCCAACACTTTGACACTAATTATGAGTATCTTCCTATTAGCAATGTGTTTCCTAAAAGCAAGTAAGAAGGAACAGGAACCAAGACATAGAGAACCTAAGTAAAATCTATGGTCATGTAAGATTTCTGTTGTAGGATGCCTTCTCCCTGGCCAAGGAATTCAATAGAGTTGACACAAGCCTTTGTGAAACTAAAGTTCTGTCCATTGGACCACAAAGAAAGAACAAAGACATAAATTTCCCTCTGCCTATTCTGGTCTGTCATGCATCCTTTTCCTCCTCTATCATGGTCACAAAGGAGCTTATTTTAATTAAATATCAAGTTCTTCTGACTTTCTCTACATTTGAATAAGTCTTGATGGCTTGACTGAGATTCATAACAAGCATGTAAGAAGGCAGATCCATAAATTAGCTAAACAATCATGTTAGATACATCATTACAGGAAAAGAAAAAGGCAGTGGGGGAAAACTCTTTATCATGGTGCAGACCAAAACCCAGATGCTCAGAGTTCCACTGAAACTCAACATTATTTTTTTCTGTATAACATCTGTAGTGCAAACCAGAATTGAATTAGGAGTCTCTCCTATGGAGGATAATGCCCACCATCATCTCAGAGCACTTTACTCTTCTGTATTCAAAGAAATCCTGGATTTCTACAAAAGGCAGTCTAATTGCAAACGTTTGATGTTAATATTTGATGATCAGGAGCACAGGAAGGCCACAGTGTATTTTAGAACAGTATGTGTGCTTTCTGTGTTTCAGCAGTAGAAGGTGACTGCCACCTTCTTGGAAAGTTTCATGACTATACCAGGTTATANTTGGGCACACTGCTGGCTCATGTTCAGGCGAGTGTCAATCAGTACCCCCAGATCCTTTTCTGTTTGGCTGCTCTCCAGCCACTCCGACCCCAGCCTGTAGCTCTGCATGGGGTTGTTGTGGCCAAAGTGCAGCACCCGGCACTTGGATTTGTTGAAAGCCATTCCGTTGGACTCTGCCCATCTGTCCCATTTGTTACTAAATGCACCTAAAATAGATCCAGGAGTTGAGACTGAGTCACATGCAAGTCCTCTGACAATCACTTTGAACCACAGAACATGAATTTCAGGATATGAAGCCAAGTAAACAAGGCAATGAAGTTGAGGGACAACCTAGTAAGTCAACAGTTAGTCATAAAACTACAAAGCATGGTGCTGTGTATACTGTAGGTGATTGCTATCAATTAGTTTTGCTGACCTAGCCTGACCTGTCTTCAGCACAGCCTTGAGAATGGTAGTGGTGGAAAATGTTTATTAAAAAAATCCCAAAGGTATCAGGTTGGTTTCTTTAAAATATGATTCTTCAGTCATGTGTTTGTGTTCTCTTTGGCCACAACTCCTGCTATCAGTAAAATGAAGGTTCTGTTACAAAACATTCAGCTGTGAGAAGTTGCATGTTCTATAGAATATCAATGAACACTTAAGTTTCCTTTTTTTTTTTTCCTTTTTGGGTACTGGAGTGGTTATCTGAAATCTCAGTATATCATAGTTAAAAAAAAGCTATTGAAACACACACAAATAAAATAAGTTTTTATGTTTATAATATTTTAAATATATTTTATGTATAGTACATAATTTCTAAATGAAAAAAATCTCATGTAAACCTTCTCACAGAATACTTTCATTGATTGTTCTGTATTTCTTAGTGTGTGTGCTCCAAAGAAGTACCACTATTATAAACTTATAAAGAGCCCTACCCATAAAAAGTGAAGGCTATCTTCTGGTTGTATGTTGTTGCTTACTGTTCACTTTATTATATTAGACACCTTCCATGATCCAAGCATTTTACAGCTCTTAAGATACTTAATGCAATTTCAATAGGTGTGGTTACTGCACTGAGTTCTCATTCAAGAAAGGAACGTTAATCTATCAAGAAAAAAAGTTAATCAGAGTTTATACCACTGATTTATTTATCCTCAAGTCTTGCCTCCCAGTTTGTTTGTTTTTTAAATATTACTAGCCTTACATTCTAATTTTGATGTATTCTGCTGGTTAGATTAAAGACCAACTAATTCTTATGTAAAATTGATAGCGTGATGAATACAGCTAGAAATTTCATTCCACAGACATACACTTCTCAACTTCAAAAACATAAATTTCAATCTCATATGTGGAGATCAGATAATAATCAGGACAGGTATTCATTCAGCTTCACAAATTTCACCAAAACCTCTCATTCACATTCTTTAGTCAGAAAACAACAGCGAATCCCTTTTTGCTATAAGAAACATAGACTGGATAACCTCACCAGTCTGTGTTGAAGGCTATGTGGTAGTCTTCTATCTCCCCCTTGCCCACTTCTGTCTCTCTCTGTCCATTTCTAGTAAACTACCTTCTAAAAACAGATGTGATAGAGAACACCCAAACTGAGTTAGAAAAGGTAGTTTCCTGAATTATTTGTTTCCCAGCCAAGAAGCACAAGAGAGGACAGCAGAAAACCACCCATAGGTTTACCATCACATTCTGCAAAGAGCTGAGCAAACCTGTTTTGTCCTTTCTGTACTGTACAAATGGATTTCTCCCAAAATGACTCATTTAATTTCCCAGATAGCCACTACATTCTTCTTATGAAGGAGGGAACAAGGGAAGGCAAAAAAACAATAAATAAAAATCACTAGAATTCAGCAGCAATGGATGTGATATGTGAACCTGAGTGTCATAACATAAGCCTGATACAGGAGGCAAGATACAACAGAGTAAGCAGTCTGCAAATATTTTGCTTTCAAATAACATTTATTGCATTTCTGGGAAAAAAGAAAAAAAAAAAAAAAAGAAAAAAGGGAGGGAGAGGTGTGGGAGTGGATGGGGGTTGGGGAAGGGGAGTTGAAAGAATAAAGCAAGCAAACAATAGAGTTGGTGCTAAATCTCGAAACAGCTCTCTACAACTTTGAAGAAGGTCATGTGAAAAAGAGAAGAGCCCCTTCCATGGAAGAAAATTAATGGGTGACACTATGCTAATGAAGACAATTCACTTCCAGGATGAGTCATTCAGCAGCAGCAAGGTCTCAATCCTGCCTGTTGATTCATATTCGTTTCCCCTTCACATCGAGAAGTCATTTTTAAAGGGTTGGCTAGGTGACCTACTTGCTAACAAGTTTGGGTTTGATATTGTTATTTATTTGGTCTTAGCATAATGTCACCCCTAGGATATTTTCCCTTCAGTCAAGGAATATGCTCTGGGTTATCTTCTGTGGGGTGGGATGTAACAAAGCTTAAAGCAAAACATGATGCCAAAAGAGCTACAGCAGAAACAAGACATGAGTAGGCAGCATGTCTGTTGCTGGGAAGGTCAGATTGGTCTCTACCTTGCAGTGCAAAAAATTTTGATAAGATATATTTCGCCTTGAAATCTCATTGTCTCTGTATAAATAATTCTCAGCAGTTCTATTTCTCTCCTTGGTTTTGACACACTGGAGCTTTTAAATGCATCAGCCTCTTAAATGTGAGAACCCAGATCTGAACTATCAGAGTGATGGGATATAGGTCCAATTATGCAAAGCTTCCTTGAGCAAAATTGTTTTAAAATCAAAATGAAATTAAAAGGTCCACAGTGCTTGTTGCAACAACAGTACCAACTGACCTGATCGACTGCAGTGGGAAAAATCATTAACATTGTCCTTCAGAATTAGAGCACTGTATTTGCATTTAATGACAACATTGATGGTCTTTTCAAGCAGCAAGCAAAAATTAAAGTACTGTTTTTAGATGTGTTTTTTTCAAATGTATCACTTGATGGAGATATACCAGATAACTAGTATAAACTGTCATATTTCTAGTGACTGAAGGCAGATGAATCAATACTTCAAGCTAGGCTCAATATTTGAGTGTAGCAGTAAGGAAGGTGGTGTAATCCAGTGTTATAGATTAGATGGCATGTCAATCCTAAATCGCACATTACAGAAAACCCTTTAGTTAGAGAGACTTTTCCCCTACAGAAAGATGTGGATTTGTTGTTGTTGTTTTGGTTGGGGTTTTTTTTGTTTGGTTTGGTTTGGGTTTTTTTGTTTGTTTGTTTTTAGGTTTTTGGGGGGTTTTTTTGGTTTTTGTTTTAATGGTAAATATTCTTTGTATTCTTTGTACCAATTAATTTGGTTCAAGTTTTCCTTGGTTTCATAAAATGCAGAATTTGTCAATCACACTGCCAATAATACTCCATAAAACATCAAACTAATTATCAAGAAGTATTTAAGATCCAAATCTTTGATTGGCCATAATGAGATATCCAATGACGGTAATTGCACAAAAATTGCCTGTCTAGAACCAATAATCAGAAGCACATTTCAATGTGAAACAGGCAATGATCAATATTACAATAATAATAAAAAACATTTAATTGCACATATATTAAGCAAGGACTTTCATATATCAAATATTCTTTCTGTTCTTTACATTAACATCTATAACTTAGGAAATACATTTAAATGGTTATTGGGGAATTTAACAACCTACATCAATGATCTTTTGAAAGGAAAACAAAATCTACCTAGAGAACTCTTCAAAATGTTACTTTCAGTTTCATAATTCAGACACACACTTTTCCTCCAAGATGTTAAGAGCACTAATAAAAAGAAATCTCTCTTCACATTTTACTTCTTTTTGTTTAAAAGGGTGATTTTCTATGAGCCTCCATTCTCCTGTCCATGAAATCTAAAGGCAAAAATCCCATCTGCTTCAACAGAAGCACAAAAGGAACCCAAATTCTTAGTGCACCTTTGCTCAACCAGCCAGAAAGTCCTGCACTGTCTTTTCTCTGTCTAGACATTACTTGAACAGAGAGTTGAAGTGCAAAGATTCATCCATACTAGCCAGAGACAGTTTCCCACCTTTTCTATATCAGTGAGCCCCAAGTAACTAAACAAGCTATGCTACACCAGATTTACAAAGTTTCAGTGGCAGCAATGCTTGGATCTGATATTAGATGTGAAGCCACCAGAGGAGACAGACCACTTATGATTGGCAGAAACCAGGTGAGTTTGGGAAACTTCCCTATTCCTCCTTATTTGAATAGCTAGGGCTGTGCTTGCCTGTAACTGCTGCAGAGGCAACTCATGGATCATACTTTCTTACAGCATCATTAGTCTAAAACAAAATGTGTGATCCATTTACTAGTGAGAATTTGATAGAGGGTTTTGCTGAAGGTAGTTATATCCTGGCAACTCTACAGCAGCAATGAAGGTTGTCATGCACTCAGACTGGATCAGCAGATCTCTCTGTGAAGGGTTGGGATGCAAGAAAGCCAAGCCACTCTCACAGGAAAACCAGTGTTTTAATTGGATGATGGTTGATTGAGAAGGTCACATTGTGTGTACAGGACCTCACTGAACTGTGTTCATGTTACACATGCATGCATATCATGTATATGCACACGTCTTTATGAGGAGGTGCATTTTGCCTCCACAATTTCCCTCACCTTCAGCTCTGAGTGGGCTCCTGGGCATCCATCCTACATCTCTGTGTAGAATTACTGATCTCAAAACTGCCACCCACCAGAAGAATCAGCCTTTGTGAGAAACACTCCTGCAACAATTCTCAAGTCAGTGACAGAACTTCCATCTGTTTAAAAAGGAGGAATATGTCCTCATGACCAAGAAGACCAATGGTAATTTGGGGTGTATTAAGAGTGTGGCTGCAGGTTAGCAGAGATTCTTCTCTCCTGCTGTGTCCTGGTGAGGCCATATTTGGAGTATCGTGTCCATTTCTGGGCTCCCCATTTCAAGGATGGGGAGCTGCTGAAGAGAGTCCAAAGGAGGGCTACAAAGATGATCAGGGGACTGGAACATCTCTTATGAGAAGAAGCTTCTTGGGGCTTTTTAGCTTGGTAGAGAAGACTGAGAAGGGACCTTATAAATGCATATACATATGCATTTATAAGTGTACACNACTAAATGATCCTTGAGGTCCCTTCCAACCTTACCCATTCTATGATTCTATGATTCTATATCTAAAGGTTGAAAGTCATAAGGATGGGGCTGGGCTCTATTCAGTGGTGACCAGTGATAGGACAAGGCACAACAGGCACAATCTAGAACACAGAAGGCTTCACTTGAACTTAAGGAGGATGACAAAGCATTGGAACAGGCTGCCCAGAGAAACTGTGAGGTCTCTGGAAACATTCAAAACCTATATTGTTGTGCAACCTGATCTAGGTGTACCTGCATTAGCATGGCAGTTAGACTAAATGATTTCTAGAGGTTCCTTCCAATCCTGCTATCCTGTGATTTTGTGATAAGAAGCTCTAGTTATATTTTGCTCTATCAGTAAATTTCTTGTGCCTAATGTCCATCTCATGGAGACCCACAGAGCTTTAGGAAATATGCAGGGATCTGCCCTGATAGAAAGAGGTGTTTCACACCAAAGTGGAATCAAAATCTCTGTTTCTAATGAAGCAAGTGAAGAAATAGAGATTATTAATACCTGTCTTCCCTTGGTAGAACTCTTCATTTCTTTCCTGTGTAGTATAACAGAAACAGCAGTTGCCTCAATAGTTGTATTTTGTCACTTTTTGTGACATGTCCTGTCTGCTCAGTTATTCAGTGGCCCACAGGACCAAGTTTAGTCTGTTGTTCAAAAGCTCAAGATCTGAGCTGCTCATCTAGAGAAGGTTCTTATTCACAGGTAGTTGAACAGCAGAGTTTCTGCTCAGACAGAAGCCACCTAGAGGAAAAAAATCTGATATTCTGCAAGATGGACGTGCAGGCTAAGGTCTTTCAGGTAGTGTTGGACAATAATAATAAAAATTAAAAAAAAAAAAAGTGAAAACATTATTTTAGACACTTCTGCCTTTGTTTGAGAAGAAAACTTGACCCATATTGATTTGGCTGGAAATGTAAAGTATTATCTAATTTCCAGATTATCTTCTCTCAGTCCTGGAATAGTTTAGGACAGGAATCCAAGACACAAAACAAGAAGATAAACAGAAAGTAAAACCAATCAGAAAATGCCAGAAGAGCACATTATGTATAAAACATTTCCCCTTCCAAGATGCTGTGGATTTTGTCTATATAATAAAAAATAAAGGAAAAACTCCAGAGGAGACATTTTTCCTTACTGAATGCTTACAGAGTCAAAAGCACAACAGATCACAGCACCTAAGCAATACAAATAGTTTCAATTTTTTTCAATGAGGCCTTTTGAATATACAAATCTGTATCTGGATTTTGCATATTTTGGAAAACACACAATTTTATTGTGCACCATAAGAACAAAGGTACAAGTTTTAGATACAGCAGACAGTCTTCACAACCCACCATATGCTGAAAAGTGGGTAGCCCTTCTCTGCTGGGAAACATATTTGTGTGTTCTTCAGATGCTGCAGGGACTTTTAGCTCTTCATCTCAGTTTTCTATCACATCTAACCCATGGTCCTGAGCTAGACAGTACAAAACCTTAAATATGCACTTAAGTGTAAAAAGACAGTCCTCTTTAAAGGAAAACTGAACAACTTTACATTTTGCTGGAATTACCATATTTCTAGGTGAGGCAGAATAGCTGAAGGTCAGAAATTTGCTCAGGGCTGGGACAGCTGATGCGCCTTAGCCTCTGCATCCAGCGGTACAGTAGGCAGTGGCTACTACAATGTCCAGGCACAGGACCAGACATAGGACACATAGATTGATACATGTAGCTTTATATATTATGTAACAACTTTAGACAACTTATTAGCTCACTGCTTTGATTATTGGCTACACTACATTCTTGTAAGCAGTTGACAGAAACATACTGTTCTTCTTTAAAGATGGCTTTTTTCTCCTATGCTTTCCTGGTTTTGGTGCATGTAACTGTTATCAGAGGTGAGCAACAAATTTCTAATCAACACATTTAATCACACTCTCTCTTCAGAGAGTTCACTGTAGTGCTTACAAAATCTCGTTTGTCTGGGTTCCTGGAAATTACTTGCAAAAACAACAGTAAGCAGCTGCAGAGGTGCTGCAGGGTAAACAGGGAAAAGAAGTGCTCCAGCCTCTTCCTCATCTTCAGTATTACTCTCTTAATTTAGAAAATGTAGAGGATCCAATTAGCAACATTGAGTAGACTTTCCAGAGCTATTGTTGAGGCTCCGCATAAAGCACTTCACCCAAATGGAAAAATAGATTATGTAATCCAAAGTATAACCCATCCTACTAATAGGTATATATTATATTGGCTAAGGGATATTGGACAGACTAAAATCATAATCACTGTTGCTTATGATTTGTGATGTGAACACATCAAATACATGTTGGAGTTTTCAATGAGCAAGAATGACAGTAACTTAAGGGGGCACCAACTGTTCAATTTATCTAATTAACTTCAGGCTCTTAAGTAACCTGACCTTCAGAAACACTTCAAGAGATTTCATTAACTGCAGTGTGAACTGAAGGAGACAATCTCCTAACTTGACACCTTTGCTGGAGTGGATCAGAGACCAGCAGTCAAAGACACAAGACTGAATCACTGGCTCTCTTCATCGCTGTGCTGATGGCTACTTGTGAACAAGCCTTCCTACACTCTTCTATGTCACCCCTTTCTTTTCCTTTCCTAGACCTGAAGGTTTCCAAAGGCAAAGGACATCTCTGCACATTTGGCATTAAACCCTGGTAGAATGGAGACTTTTTCTATCATCTGAAAAAATTATTGACACATAACTTTACAATCTGAATTACTATATCAGAATTCATTTTGACAAGGCAAGAGTACACATTAAAAAACTCACCCTCTGCATTAGATTATTCTAATGGAAGTACAATCTTCTCCATCTGAGTAGAATACTAATGTAGAATTGGAAGCAGCTTCTTTGTATTAGAAGCCTAGTCCCTTAAGTTCACTATATATTGAGTGAATAGAGATTGGCATAGCCAGATGGCAATTCAGATCCTAGGTAGGCTGAACTGACCCCTGGAAATGTCTGTGAATATTAACGGTTACCCTTAATGACTTGGAAAGCACATCTTAATTTGCACAGAAACCTCCAGTGCATTGCTTTGCTTTCCCAACCTTCTAACAAAACACTGACATCGAAAACACCAAAATGGAAAATCCCACCAAAAATCTCTTAAAGATCTGATTTTATCATCATCTTTCTCAATCTGCCTACACAACAAATTGTTTTAACCCATTTAGCTTCATTTTCTGGACTAAAAGACTACTGCAAACTAGAGTAATACTTGATTTCAGATTGGAAAGCATTTAGGTGCCACAAAAGTGGCACAACAAAAATGTAAATTGACACTACTGTCAAAGATCTCATTCTTTTACAGGTTTCAGATTTAAATGGTAGGGCCACCATATCACTATCATTGGAACTGAAACTACTGTAAATGATGGGGGAAAGTAAAATAGACCATTAAATCTATTATATTGTTTTCACCCTGTTTGCACAGAGCATAACACAGGCCTCCCCGTATGAGCAGCTGCTCCTGCTAATTACCTGTCGGTTTCTTAAATGCCTTGTCAGAAGGCAAGGGAGCAGCATTCTCACCACTGGAATGATTAAGGAAAAAAAAAAAAAAAAACAACTACATGTTTCCATCATCAGACCAGAAATGGACACTCATCTTATCAGGTTGTTTATTGAGGAAATTTGGGAAGGAATTTTAGCAGCTAATTTTGTCACTGTGTTTCTGCTTGAGACCTTTTCTATTCTCATCTGCTACCATGGGATATTCTTCTCTAAGAGTACCATGACTGAGGTCCCATTAGAGGCTGCATATTCATGGGTAGCATAGAAAGACAGCAAGGCAGGACCATACATGTATGACGAGAGACACAAAAAATGAGATGGGACTAACATGCTATGAGGGAGGCACATGGTCCTCAGTTGGAAACTCTGAAATTTTTTTATTGTGGGTTTCAGCTTTTGAAGAAAAATATTAGAATTGCTTTCATGGACCATTAACAGTTTGAAAATCATTGTAACTGTTTGTAGGTGTCAGTTATCCACACGTTAAGAGTGGAAGCAGAAGGAAAAATACAACTCATAAGGCCAGCAATATTTTAAATTTTTTAAGAAGAAAATCTATTGGGCCCAAACTGATTTTCCCCTGGAACACTATTATCAAACCACAAAAACAGCTGCTCAGATCTTGCAAAAACATTTTGAGGGTGAGCAAAAAAGCAGCCTAAATCCAAACCCGCTGAACACAATAGGATTCCTGCTAACATCAATGAGGCTGAATCAGGCTAGCAGCTGCTCTTCAGGAATTTGCACCAACAACTTTCTGAGACCCTGTGTTAGGAAATAATTTAATGTATCCACAAAGGTTGAAGGTTTTCAAGGAGACACTCTGGTCACTTTCTGACTCAGACTTCAGATATATTCAGTCATATCCAGTTTATGCAAAACACAGACATCATGAAAAATGTAATCATCTCAGTAAAAGCCTGGTATTATCCACTGCTAAAAGGCAACAACATTTTTGTTCATTATCAATACATGATAACAAATCCAACAGAGGAAATGTTTGGTGGATACTGCATACCGTATGGATTTTTCATGATGCCAACAATTAATTTCCCTGACAATTGAAATACCTTTCATATTATTTTGTCAGGAAAATACCAACTTGTCATCAGTAGGGTCTTTTGGCAGTGTAATTTATACATGCATTTAACCATCTGTTAGCATTAAGGCTTTCCACTGTTTTGGTGATGTTTCCTTTTCTATATCCTCTTTCAATTCTTCTTGAAAATTGAAAGGGATTAGGTTAGGATTAGATTAGTGCTTTAAGAGGAAAGTCACAAAGATGGATGAAGATACTTTCAAAGAGATAATACACCAGAGAATCCTCACTATCAATTGTCCCCAAGTGGAAGGATTTTTTAAAATGTTATTTAAAAACAAACAAGCAAACAACAACAGCAAAAACAAAAATCCCAAGCAAAATAACCAAACCAAAAGCAAAACATAAACAACAAGAAAACAAACAAACAAAAAGCACTCTATGTAGTTAATATTTTTTTAGCTCCTTCTGTCAAAGTAAACTGGCCGAGATATCACTTAGCTTCATTTCCTAAGACCCGATCAAAGGTCAGCAATTACCTTGAACTGATGTCTGACATTAGCAAATAGACAATCTCTTCTTGTTTCCCACTTGGTGAATCAGCAGTCTCCATGCTAATTGTGTTGACAGATTTTGCTACAGCAGAGGAAGGGGAATTCCAGGTTGACAAATAGGTCCCTGGAGAAATGCACCTGCCAGTTATAGAAGACCATACCTAACATTGTGGACACAAAAGCAACAGGATGGATCCATGCCATTGAAAGTGATATTCTCGGGGTCATGGTGAGAGTGAGCTACTCTGATGCACACAGGTTATGAGGGCAGCATGCAACCAATAGGTATTATCCACCACAGACCTCAGAAAGGGAAAACAAAGTAGTGCATCATCTAGAAGCACAGCAAAGCAGAAACAGGAGATGCACTGCTCAGATAGTGTTTTGCTCTTTTTTGCTGTTTCTTGGCGTATTGCTATCCAACACCTATATATTATCAACATCCTAATAGTCTCTATCTCCCTGTTACTCCAAAACATTACTTTACCCAGTTAACCTAGAGAAAAATACTAAACCTCCTAAAACTTGCTGCTCTTCTACAATGTTTCTTTCAGAAATACTTCATAAAAAGGTCCTCTTTTTTTTTCCCCACACACTGTCTATAAATAGGGTTATTACTTCCCTTCCCATAGTGAACACAAACCAGCTTTTGGGAGAGATCCTTAACCAGAATCACGGGAGATTTTAATCCTGCAAGTGCAATATCTGAAACTGCTACAGCATTCAATGTGGAAAGGAAAGCATAGACACAAAGATCACAATTTTCACCTGTTGCAGAAAAGGTGAATTTTAAACCTGAGTAGGTGTGCTGGTTTGAGGCTAATTGAAATATTTTAATGGAGAAAATTATATTAAAGGCTGTGGAAAGAAAACAATGGTGATGTCTACTTCACTCATAGGCTTGCTGAGATGTATAAGGATAAAAACACAAAGATAAGACACTCTCTCTCGGAGAGTCTCGGGCTCTCTAGCTGTTTTTGGTCTTGGCCTCTCTGCTGAATAACCTAATTAATCACTCTGCTTCTAACCCTCCTGGCCGATCCTCCAAACTCATCTTTCGTGTAAGCCAAACACTGGGGTAAGGCAGAGGGGTGGGAAATAGGTGGAAGAGTGATTGGGAGCCCCTTCTAGGGACTCTGGTTTCTGGGAGGGATATTGCATTTCTGTATTACCTTTAACTTGTATATTTCTATAAATATTCCTGTATATAGTGTATATATCTGCTTGTATATTGTGCTAAGTGTAAATATAGCTTCAGTCCTTAACTTGCAGCTGGCTGAGTCTAGTCTGGGTGATTTTACAAAGTGTGGGGGGGCAGGGAACTCCCAAACCATCAGTAGGATAGATGGAAAAAAAAAATCAGGAGGCTGGGAATGAGAAAGAACTGACTGGTTCATGGTGATTTCTCTTTTCTCATTCTCCCTGCTCTCAGTAACCTCCATTTTCTTTGTCATACCAGGGCAAGCTGGGGACATAGCTGCTCTCAGAGGCTATTTCATCCCGCATTGGAAGCTGCACCACTCAATGTACAAAATACCTCTCTATATTCAGAAATCTCTATTAACTTCTCACTTTTGTTGCAGCTTTAGTTACTTCAGCACTTTGAAATGGGAAAATGAGTACCACCATGAGCTGGGGAGAGTATCTGACATTTCCTTCTCTCCACAAAGCAGGAGTTAAGTCCTACAGCCAGGACATGTCAGGACAAGGGAGAGTGAGACACAAAATTAAGAGCACCATTATTATTATTATCACATAATCGAAGGCTCCAAATCTTTTTGACTTACAAGACTAGCCTGTGATCAAGCTTCTGAAATAAGTCATGGAAAATCAGTGAATATGTTTCTTCCTAGCCGTCAAATTTTGGTGTCCTCCCAAGCAAAATGTAACCTTTGATTTCAAATAAGTGAAACAAATTTTCTGGGAACATATAATTTCTACTTTAATAATGAAATGTACATGAATTCAATTTTACTCAAGAACATAAAGGCCTTAAGAGTGCCCTGAATTTCCAGTATTCAGGTGGCCACTGATGCCTAAATTAGTTCTGTTTCACAGCTGTTATTAGTAGTGCTTTGTGCCTGCTTCACAACTAACAAAACAGTTTTATATTAACACAGGGATCTAAAGAGATTTGTCCATTAAATTCTAGTACATTAGACCCAAGGTGTCCCTTACAAGTATCCCAGTGGAGTTTTCTAAACAGTTTTGGCTAGAGCAACCTTGGACAGCAAGTTAACTGAGAAACATCACTATTAATAATAATGTTTCCAAGGCTGAATTCAGGGTCTAATGCAGAGATGTTCTGGAAATGTGACTAAAGCTACACTATCCTAGTGGGAAGAGAGGAAAAATAAACTGTTAGAAATAAAACAAATTAACCACAAAACCCCACAAACAAACAATCAAAAAATACAAAACAAACCACCAAGGAAATAAAACAAACAAAAATAAAAACACCAAAAAACCTCCAAACAAATGAAAAAGCCCAACAAAACCAAGCAAAAAAACAAACAAAAAAAACCCCAAACCCCCTCAAAAAAACCCACCCCATAACACCAGAGGATAATGTGATCAAAGATTCAGGTTCAAAATCCATTACATTAACAGGGTCTTTTGACATCCCCTATGTTGGCAATGATATTTCAAGAACAACAAAAATATATTCCTGATAGATTTCTGTCTCTGGAGAGGAAAAGACTCGTTAATTTCTTGGTGGGCTGAGCAAAGCAATGAGATTCATATTGTTGTAATTATTAATTTCTTCAGTAAAGTGTTAAATCTCCAGGTACTTTAAATTATTTGCTACACTTCTTTTTTTTTTTTTTTTTCCTCCCCCCTGTATTTCCACCAAAGCTATTTAATGTCTCATCTTCCCAGAGGACAGAAATCTGAATGGAATTAAGGATGCATGATCACAGCTAGAAAAATGAACAGAGACAGGAAGAAGGGCAGAAATTAGAAAAAAGAAAGCTCTAATACTTTAGACTATCCAGGAACACCAGTGGAAAAATATTCTCTGTAAGGCTATGTTGCCTTTTCTTAAGTAGATTCTCTGATCAAAGGCAGTTTTTACCACTGGTTGTATAAATGAGTAGATATATATGTATGGAGTTTCTGCCCACAACTATTTTCTGAAAAGCAAACACTCACAGCTTTGACCCTTGTGTAGGTATCAAACACTTTTTGACTGCAGATCTGTCCTTGGTTCCCCATCTTCCTGAGAAAGCTAAGATGTTACAGCCAATGTGCAGGTTGGAAAAGATGTCCCAAGGTCATTGAGTCTAACTGCTAACCTAATGCTGCTGAGTCCACCACTAAACCATGTCCTTAAACTCCACATCCTCCAAGGATGATGACTTCTTCACCTTCCTTGGCAGTTTGTTCCAATGCTTGACAACTCTTTCAGTGAAGTTTTGTCTAATGTCTAGTCTAAACCTCTCCTGGTGCACCTTGAAGCTATTTTCTTTCACCCTGTTGCTTGTTACCTGGGAGAAGAGATCAGTTGTCACCTTGTTGCAACCTCCTTTCACATAGTTGTAGAGAGAGATAAGGTTTCCCCTTAGTCTCCTCCAGACGAAACAATCCAAGTTAATTCAATTGCTCCTTATAAGACTTGTGCTCTGGACCCTTCATCAGCTTTGTTGCCCTTCTTTGAACTTGCTCCAGCAACTCAATGTGTTGCTTATAGTGAAGGCCCCAATACTGAACAGAGTACTCAAGGTGTGTCCTCACAAATGCCAAGTAGAAGGACACAATCACTTCCCTCATCCTGATGGCCATACTGTTTCTGATGCAGGCCAAAATGCTGCTGGCTGCCTTGGCCACCTGAGCAAACTGACGGCTCATATTCAGCCAGATGTTGATCAACATCCCCAAGTCCTTTTCTGTCCATCAACTTTCCAGTCAACTTTCCAGTTACTTACCAGTGTCAGGAAGTGATATTCCACACAATCCTGGAGCATCCTGGGCTATTTGATTTCTGCTGTGTTTCATTTCCACAAGACATCTATTAAGTCCCCCATGAGAACAAGGCTCAGCAATCATGAGACTTCTTCCACCCACCTGTGGGATGCTTCATCTTGGTTGGGTTGTCTATAAGAGACTGTCACGAGGATATCTATTATGTTGACTTTCCCCTTAACCCTTACCAATAAGCACTCAGCCTTGTCACTACCATGATTGAATTTTATACAATCAAAATGATACCTAATGTACACAGCTTTCTCACTCCTCTCTTTCCCTGCTTATTCCTTCTGAAGAGCTTACAGCCATCTATTGCAACTCTCCAGTCATGAGAGTCATCCCACCATGTTTCCTTAATGGGAATTGTGTCACAGTATTCCTGATGCACAATGGCTTCCAGTGCCTCCTGTTTGTTGCTCATGCTGGGGGCATTGGTGTAGATGGACTTCAGCTGAGCTATCCACCTCACTTTCAACACTGGGATGGCACCCCTGGACTGACCTGTAGCAAGCCTCTTTTTATACTGATCCCCTTGAGACACTCATTTAAAGCTTTCCCAATGTGCCTTGTTAACTCCTGCACGAGAGTCCTTTTCCCACTCTGAGATGGGTGATCTCCATCTGTCACCATCACAACTGGTACCATGTAAACCACACCATAATCAAAAAACCCAAAATTCCACCAATGGCACCTGCCTTTGAGCCATGTGTTGGTGAGGTAATTCATCCTGCTCCTTTCTGTATTCTGCCTTGCTATTAAAGGGACTGAAGAAAACATTATTTGGTCTCCTGATCCTTCAACCAATTGCTCCAATGTTCTGAAATATCTTTTCATCATCTTTGGACTTCTCTCAGCTACCTTGTCACTGTCAATCTAAACACCTTAATAGCAGGTAGTAATGACAGGGGTTGCATCAGACTAGAAAGTTTTCAAGTAATGACTCTGACCTGGGTCTTAGGGGGACAGCAGACCCAGTCAACACATCGGGCCCTCTGATCCTCTCAAAAGGGAATTTCCTGTGACTTGCCCTAGGCAGTTCCCTGGATAGACCTTCATCCACAGCATCATTCTTCTGGATCTCAAGTTCCAGAGCCTCATATCTACTGGGTAAGGGCACCTCAGACAGAGAGGTAGGCTGGGAGAAGATTTGCCTGCCATCCAGAGCAGAGATCTGTTTCCATCCTCTCCTATCTCTTAGGTCCCTTCCTTTTGTCTTTTAGCAAGAGGTTAGGGGATCCTTTGCTTCTCATGATGTTTTCATCTGTATGTTTGTCTCAGAAAGGGAAGGGAGTGGCTCCACCTGTTTATATCCATCACACTCCCTGATACTCCTTAGTCTTTCTACTTCTTTCAACTCTGTTGCCAGACCAAGTAGATGCTTCACCTGATTTCACCACACATTCTTGTTGTCTCTGCTGCCCTCCAGTACAGTGACAGATTCTGGCACTTCCTGCAGCCTTAGACCTGAATGGTTGTATGTTTAACACAAGAGCTCAGTCTGGCTCACCACATCCCTTCTGGTGGTGGCATTCATCTGAGTGGGAATCATATCTCTTCTGGGAGAGTGATGTTCTTTAGCTGAGTTCACCTCTTGAGGTCACTGGGTGACTGCATCCTTCCTGCACACTTTGCCTGCAAACTGCTACACAAACTGCAGTACCACACCTTTGACGCACCACCTGCTGTTTGAACACTCTGTTCTCTGTGCGCCTGCTCTTGGGTCATGTGTTAGAAGTCACCATCACTGTTTTTCTTTATTCTTCAGGGAACTAGCCTGACTGTGGTCTAATTTCCCCTGACCGTGACCTGCTGTGGCCCATTGTGGAAAATCTGGTATCAGTAGAACCAGCTGTTTTGGAAGCCTGCTTTGCAAGTGGACTGCAATGCAACAGTGCGTGTGCCCTACCATTTCCTGGACACATGCATTCAAACTCCTCTCATTCAAAGTCAATGCCATGCTAGAGAGTATAAAGATATCACATTATATGGTACACTAAACAGCAGTCTGATACTTTTAGTGAATGTCTCAAAAAAATCTTTAAGTCCTAATTAAGGAATTTGTTCAGCTATGAATTATGTATTGTTTTTTAGCTTACTGGAAATGCTAAGATTATTGTGCTGGGGGACAAGCCAAAAGGTTTTGCTTTTAATTTTTCTGCTTTGTTGTTGTTTTGGTGTGAATTTTTTTTTTTAATTTTGCTTTGCTTTGGTTTTGTTTTTCTTTCATTTCTTCTTTTCACTTGTTCAGTACTATTTATACAACATTACCATCTAGGGACAGATTTCAAGGGGTCCAAATGTGATGATAGTTTCCTATCACTACCTGAGACTAGGAAAGGCCAAGAGGGAATGTACTTCCTACTGCATTTAATATTTTCAAGGAACAATGCCCGTTACAAACCCATAGTGCTACTGAGCTCCAAATTCTCCTTTTATTAAGAATCAGTCAATGCAGCTCCACCTTGGGAAAAGTCAGTCTCCAAGCCTCAGCCATGAGTCTTTCTCTGAAAAGGGAGTTCTTGCCATGCCTTTCTTGTTCTCTCCTTTGGCCTCACTGCAACAGACCAGGATGTTAATTGGAAAAGCAAGGCTAATTAAAACTAGAGAGGCAAAAGAAACTGTGGGGGGGAGTGGAGGGAAAGGTGGAGGGGAAAAAAAAAAAAAAAAAAAAACAAAAAAAAATTAAAAA
>WBNM01025947.1:7020-17499 GCA_013399055.1 Ramphastos sulfuratus | reverse complement strand
TTACCTCTCCCTCTTTTTTTCTTCTAGAGAGTAACTGTGGATTGACCAAAGAGTGCAAGAACAGTCATCCTGCTACTCATTGTCAGGTGCACTTAGACTTCTCACATTTTGCCTTTTCTAGTTCCTAGGCTATTTTATTATAAGGCCTTCAATTGCTGAAGGCTTTTCCTTTACTTTCAAATGTTTTGAATAATTCTCCAAAATTTTCAGGCCACAGCTCTGCTGGCATATGTCGATATATCAGAACCTCACAATTTCTTCGAAGAGAAATAATTATAAAGACACTTGTCATGAAAGTGCATGTTGCAGTCAGTGCTTTGTGGCATGTGAAGCCTGGTCAGGAATGTCAGAATAGCTCAGTTAGAAATAGGAAATGCTACATCCCCTGGTCTGTGCTGGTTTTGACCCATCATATCCCTTCTTCTGTCATACAAAGAGCTCATCTACATGGGATATTTAAGTGAATATGACAGCAGCCATCTTGGCTGACACTTGAGACTAAACTGGAGACTCTAAGCATGATGTTGCACAACCTGCATTAAATTGCCAAGGCGGACAGGCGAGACACAGACAGCGGACACATAACATATGCTGAGCAGCGGGAAGGCAGCTCTGTAGGTGTAATGAATGACTTGAATTAAGTGCAGTTTGCATTGGTACAAGTCACTCCCTCAGAAGTATCTCTAAATGTTCACAAAGACAGGGAGAGCAAGAAGGGGGGAAAAAATTTTAAAAAGACCAACTAACAAAAAAAAATCACCAAAAAAACTCCCCAAACAAACAAACAAACAAAAAATCATAACCAAAAAAACCCCAACTCAGTTCACCAGTATCATTGGACAGCAAGATTTAAAAAGAAATTCCACTGAAGGCAGGTTTTAAGGTGATGCCAAGCAAACAAACATTGTGAAAGCAGAGCAAGGAGACTGAAAAGCAAGGCACAAAAGGCTGAGAGTTCAGTTTCAGAAACATCCTACTGTTTGAGAAGCTGCCCTGAACTGCCTGATTCAGCACAAAAGAGCTGATGACATAGAGGCAGTGGCCTCTATCATGAGATTTTCCATCCCAGTTTGTGTTGGCAAGAGCACAAATTCACACAGAATAACAACATGATTAAAAAAAAAAAAAAAAAAAAAAGAGATACTACATTGGGAGAAAACAAAATATTGACAGTCTGAATTATTTTGGGTCATCACATATTGGGGTTTCTGAGGGATCATGCTCATGCTTGTACACTGGATGTTTCTACTCTGTGTCACAATGTAAGTCAAGCTGGACAAAATGAAGTGACAAGATGAAAAAGCCACAGTGTATATCATGGGTCATCTGAAATATCCAACACATTCTTCTACTTTTGTATTAATATAAGCAAAATAAACAATTATACTAAAGTAAAAGGAAATTACATCAGTATGGAAGTAGCCTCTTTATATCTCATCTTTCAGTCTCTGCACACAGAATTATCTTTAGAGCGATACATTTCTCTGCTTTCTGTTTTGCACTGCTAAACTGATAGTGAGAACTTTAGGATGCTGTATCTGTCTTCCTCCAAACATTTCATATCAGTTAAACATGTGAAGTGAGTTTAGATGCACACAGTTCAAAACTGAACCCAAGCTCTGTCAAAATTAATGTTGAAGGTTTTTATCCAAATTCTATAGTCGGTCATGTTTTGTCAAAGAATCAAGATGTAAGCCTACTTGTTCTGTGGTTCAACAGTTTCCACAATAGAATATGTGAGTTCATCTAACTGGTGTGTCTCATTTAGCCCACATGAAACTAAGATGATGTTTATCTAATCCTTTGGAAGAAATGCTAAAAAAATTAGTGCTTCAAAGAAAAAAAAAAAATAAAAGCTAGCATCAAATTAAAGAAGAAGATAAATTTAGTTAAAAATCATATGCTTACACTTCTGTCAGGCAAGCAAATGCTTGTTTTCTTCTATTAGAGTAGTGGTGTCCCTTAGCAGTGAAAGAAAGGGCAAGCAAATAAAATGTCAAGAGAGAATTGAAGCTGCAAGGAGGCTCACAGAGAAAAGGAGCACAGTAATTAGGAGAAGGACTTAGGGAAACAGTTACACCATCTTGTGGAGTAAGAGATCAAGAGGAAAGATGAGGAACCAGGAGAGACTTGGTTTTTGATGTTTTTAATTGATGCAATGGATGGCTGATGCCTGAAGATTTGCTACGAGTTTTGTTATTCTAATTAGTGAAGTGTACAGACAGGCAAACCAACATCAAAACCCTGATCCATCGAAGCAGACCTCAGGCAGCTTCACCAGCAACTAAGGATATGTGTAAAGCACTGTGACACCAAACACCTACACACTGATTTATGGGCTAGTCTGCAATACTGACAGGGAGATTGTCCCTTATTGTGGGATAGAGCCACTTTTGGTCAACTATAGTTGCAGCAGCAGCAGAGTAAGGCTGAATGTTAAAAGCACAGACACATGGCTAAGAACTTAAGCTTGCACTTGAGGAGGGTGGGGAGTGTTTGCTTTTTTTTTTTTTTTTTTCCTTGACAGAGGTTCATGAATATGTTTGATATGTAGATGTAGATTTATATTAGATAAGATAGGCTAAGTAAAGTTACCGGATAAGAGAGGCTAAGGAGGTGTGTGTTTAGGGATTAGAGTGTGATGATAAACGATATTATACTTTCATAATTAAAATAAATCTTCAGTTAAAAAGGATTGGAGTCTATCTGACAGGTAGATAGAGGTTTGGGTCTATTTACAGTCCAAAGGCACATTTAAACTGCTGAATTTTCCAGACTCAAATAGATCCTTTCACTCTGTGATGAGAATGCTTTTATTTTTCTTACTGACTCCCCCTTATTCTGGGCACATACTGGTTTCTGAAAGATTTTTTTTTTTCTTTGTAATCATTATCCAGAAATTGAGCTTGGAATATGTGACCTAGTTCTGTAAATATTTGACCTCTCCGTCCTTTGCAGATCCTATCCTCACTTTTCTGTGTCTCCTGACACAAACTGCCAGTGAAACACCTTCCTGCTGGTATCATCTCTTGTGGGGTAAGAGCACACAACCTAAAATTGATGTTTCCTTGAAACATATTTGCTTTACAGTTCACAAAACGGCTACCTAGATATAAAACACTAGTGAAAGATTTAAATGCATCACATATATATCTCAAAACAAAATAAACTTGAATATAACTGAGTATATCACAGACTCAAGTAAATTACTCAAAGCATAGCAGATATGTAGGATGCTAATCTTGATACCGTATCATATCATATCATCCCAATCATCCCTTTTTATTTTTTCTGCTTCTATTCAGAGATAGATTTACCAATCTGGTAAAGCATATGCCAACTTGGAATCAGGACTGGAGCTATTCACCTGTAAGGCCTGGATCTGAAAATTATTTAGCATCTTGAGCTTGGAACCATAGAATTACAGAATGGTAGAGATGTCTAGAGATTATTCAGTCCAACTCACCTGCTAAAGCACATTCACCTATATCAGATTGCACTGGTACACATTCTTGCGGTTCTGAAACTCTCCAGAGAAGGGGGCTCCACAACCTCTCTAGCCTGTGTATTCCAGTGTTCTGTCACTCTCAAAGTAAAGATTTTTTCCCATATGTTTACGTGGAACTTCCTGTATACTAGTTTGTGTCAGGCACCTCTCCTGTTGTCCATGACATTTCGAAAGTGATGGAGATCACCTTCTGCTGAGAAGCATGTCACTTGAGTGGTTTTCCTTTCTCTGGATTCATAGCACATCTTTCTCAAATTTACCTGTCAGCTTAGGGCTAAACTCCTGACAGTGGTCAGTGTAGGATATCTGCATCCAGGATGTGGGCACTCTCATATACAAGCCTGAACATATATCATATCAAGTTACACAAGTGTCTGTGGGTGTGTGTGCATGTATAGACACACACTCATAACATTCTCAGTGGATTACTAAACATCTTTTAATCAAATTCTCTAACTTATTCTATGCAGCCTTATGATCACCTCAACAAGATCTTCCCATAGAAAGAACAGGACTGGCTGACATGGTCTCTTACAGGGGAAACAGGAATACTATAACCAAGGAGACGAGTAGAGAACACAGCATTGAAATAACAAATTTCAGGCAAAGTAAAGTGACCAGGCAGTCAGAAACAGAGCTGGACAGAATTATTTGCCTTCTAAGAACCAAGCTTTAGACACAGGACCTTATGAACATAATCACACACTGATGGTTTCTCCACCTGCATCCTCCATCTACCCTGTCCTCCAGACAGAAACTGTTCAGGGACATGACCCCATTCATTTACTCAGGGGAAATTTTGCATCACCAAAAATGAAAATTACAATGGGTTTCTGTCCCAAAACAGAAAGTTCATAGAGTCCCTCGACACTTAGAGTTTTACACACACAAACTAAAAGAGCAGAACCCAGCTGTATTTACTAGCACAGGCTATTATAACTTCAAATTAAAAAACAAAACAAAGTAAAAGAAAAATCAAAACAAAGGCCATCCAAACATCCACATTTCTATGGTTTTAAACAGGTGCAAACCCAGAGGCCATGAAGAAAAAGGCTAGAGATGTCCACAGCTTAGCATCTTTTGAATAAGAGTCTTCCATTTATTACACCACATTTACTTAGCAAATAATTTTTCACAAAAGAGTTCTTCATTTTTAACTCCTGGTCTTCATTTTTCATGAATGGGGGGGCTTAATATTTGTTCCCACCAAAACTAGTGTAATCTGTGGCACCTAGAATCACAGAATCATTGAATCAGCCAGGTTGGAAGAGACCTCCAAGATCATCCAGTCCAACCTATTACCCAGCCCTATCCAATCAACTAGACCATGGCACTAAGTGCCTCATCCAGGCTTTTCTTGAACACCTCCAGGGATGCCAACTCCACCACCTCCCTGGGCAGCCCATTCCAATGCCAACCACTCTCTCTGTGAAGAATTTCCTCCTAATTTCCACCCTGGACCTCCCCTTAAGACTGTGTCCCCTTGTTCTGTTGCTGGTTGCCTGGGAGAAGAGACTGACCCCCACCTGGCTCCAACCTCCTTTNTGGGCCCAGCACTGATCCCTGGGGCACACCACTAGTGACAGCTGCCAACTGGATGTGGCACCATTCACCACCACTCTCTGGGCCCG
Organism: Ramphastos sulfuratus; assembly: GCA_013399055.1. Lineage (NCBI taxonomy): Eukaryota > Metazoa > Chordata > Aves > Piciformes > Ramphastidae > Ramphastos > Ramphastos sulfuratus. The sequence goes on along the minus strand of WBNM01025947.1, from coordinate 12,360 downwards.
GCCCTCCAGCCAGTTCTTGACCCATATCAGAGTGAATCTGTCCAACCCACAAGCTGCCAGCTTTGCCAGGAGCTTGTTGTGGCAGATAGTGTCAAAGGCTCTGCTGAAGTCCAGGTACGCCTCATCCACAGCCTTCCCTGCATTCACCAAAGGAGGTCAGGTTGGTCAGTCAGGACCTGCCCTTTTTAAACCCATGCTGGCTGGGCCTGACCCTTGGCCATCCAGGATGGTCATCACATTGGCCAGCTTCCAGTCTTCAAGGACTTCACCAGTGAGCCAGGACTGTTGATAAATGATGGAGAGCAGCTTGGCCAGCTCATCTGACAGCTCTCTCAGTACCCTAGAATGGATCCTGTCTATACTTTGTACAGACATCAAGAATGATATTAATTAGAACACTTTCTATGCTTCATTGTATTTACTATACAGTCCATGAAGAGTTAAACCTCTTTGCTGGAAATACTGTATAGCTAAACTTCTACAGGAGTCTAGCCTTAACAGCCTCAATAAGTTACGTGTATACCTCAAAAAAATGCACATTCTTTAAAACTAGATGCAAATACTCACTTTCAACACCACCAACCAAATCAAATGATTGTTCATTAAGTGATCACTCTGTAACTCACAGGAACACAATGAAAAGTCTTCATACTATCCAAGTAGACCCAGTGTAGCTTCTTGCATAAGAAGATAAAACCAGTAAGCAGAAAAGAGTGATTTCAAAGCTGAACAGCTTTCAAAAGGACCCTGGTCCCTACTGACTACCAAGGAATATCAACTACAGACTGTCTTCCGTATCTGAGTGGTCTGAGTATTCATTCACCCAGCTCCCATTCCCTCTCCAGTAAGCTGACTGTCTGCAGCAATTTGAGATCATTCCCGTCCGCTGCACTGGGGACCCCAGCTCATTACCAGATGGAGCAGCATTGACTTTGCTAAGAGATCCAGAAGGTCCACATCCAGCCTGAAAATGTGACACTCTGAGGAGTGCTGTGTCAAGACCTACCACAATACACACTTATTAATCTGAGTTCAGAAGCAATATGTGTGCGAATGCCTGCAGGAAGGCGGGAAGAGTTACCTAAAGGTTAAGTGACTTGCATCAGAACTTCATGCATGTGCAAGAGACATTTATATCTAGGAAACAGCTCCTGTTTCCTCCTAAAAAGGAAGGAAAATTACAGTCTCTCTCAGTAACCTGAAAGCATGCTAGAAACTAACCCTGGAGCAGGTGTTAATTTTTTGGCTATGGATGTTTTTTCCATACTTAATTAAAATGGGTTCTTGCAAAAGGAAAGGCGATGGGGAAGCTCTGGTATTTCAGAGCCCTTCGAAACAGCAAGAGTTTTTCAAATTGTCCTATCTAAATCGATTAACATGAACATACACAGGGGCAGCGATTTAAGTGTGGATTTATGTACATCTAGATAGATGTAGATACCCTTACAGTATGCTTGCACATAGATATATATTTATCTATGTGTGTATATATAAAATCTTCAAGACTGATAAAATGCACACAGCTGTTAGCAGCTGAAGCGGGCCTTAATTACACTCAGGTTGTCATAGTAACGTCTGACAAGCTTTGCTTTCCTGGATGGGAACGTTTGCCCTCTTGGAGTTTCAGTGTATTAAGAAAGAAGTTCTAAGGAAAATTAGGAAAAAAAACAAAACAAAACAAAACCATAGAACTTTCTCTGGCCTTTGTGTCTTCCTGCCAAAGTAAAGGAGCTGGGAAACACTACTGCTACACAGGCCTGACACATCAGAACAAAGCAAGAGCAAAATGGTACAGGAATTTAAATTATGTTGATACTTAAAATAGTTTTCCTCAGAACTAGCAACCAGCTTAAGATCTCAAAGCATTACCATGATTTTTTAAAAAATATATAAGGCATCAGTAATGTCAGTAAGATACTGTATCAAACCAGTGACACAGACAGCAAGGGAACTAATTTAAATCTGTTATAACTACAATCTGGCACTCCCTGGTTAATGCATATGATCTAATATGGATTCATTGATGTCTCACAACATTTCTGAGTAAATTCTGCCTTTTAGTGGAATAGCAATTAGAAAACTAGGGAAAACAACCAATCAGCCTTCAAAAGACAGTAATGTACTTAATTCAGGGGGAAAAAAAAAGAGAGAGAGAGAGAATGTATAAGGACTGTTTATTTCAGTGGTAGTTTGCTGAGAAAATACTAAATATAGTAAAGACCCTTTGAAGCAGAGACCTGGAAAGGAAGCTGAAAAGCAAAACTTCTACCTTTTACTCTGCCATAACCAAATAATTTGTTGGTTTTCCCTTAGAATGATTTGTAAAAGTAAATATTCCTATGAATAAGTTCTCTATCAGGATTTCCCCCCTTATTCACTTTCATGCCTCAAAAACTGAAAAAGACAACCCACGAAGGAGAAAATATCATGTACCTTAAAGTGTAACATGTCAAGACTGCTTTAATTCATCTGGCTTACATGCACATTTTCCTGAATAGTTGACAAAAAAGCAGACCATGGTGCACTCCTTCAGTGGTAAGCATCCAGTTGACAAGAGCGATTTCGGCATACTTAGGAAACACAGAGTGGGAGTCAATGATATGAACTTTGACTTTTAAAGCTAAGTTGATTTCAAGTTTGAGTTAGCGCAGACTTCTTTTCTAGGCAACACAGAACAGTAGGCACAGGTCAATGTGCCTCTGATTGGGTAATGGTCCCTTTCCTGGCTATGAAATGGGCCCAAGATAGCCCACTCGGGCATGTTTCAGACATTTGAGATTGGGTAAGATGAATGTCCTACAACAGCTGTACAAAAGACAACAAACAACAACTGAGTGTCAGTGACAGCCTTGCTTAAATCATGCAGATGTGGCTTAACAGCCTTATTTCACTTTTGCACAGAAGGATGCTAGTAATGTAGAATTCATGTGTTTGTACAGCAGGCCTCCAAACACTACTGCAGCACATCTGAAAAAGAACTGAAAATCCTAATGAAGGCAAATTTGCATACAAATGAAAGTTATTTTTGTATGTACTATTTCCCCACCTCTAGTTTCATTCTCTTCTCAGAAAGTCAAGGATGTATAAGACACAAGGAATTAATGCTGGACAGAAATCTTGTTTCTATTTCCCACAAAGAGAAGAAACAGCAAAATTTCTCCCAAAATATACTTGCCTATTTCTATGCACTGATGCATTAAAGGGGGACAAAATGATTTATCTTTTTTATGTGGAATAAAAAAAGGGAAGAAGAGTGTTTTGAGGTGGAAAGTCAAAATGCTTCCTTTCAGAAAACTGAAGCAGAACTGAGAAAGAGGATAATCCCTCTGGGCCTCCCCCAAAATATCAGAGGTCACAATGTTATAGAAGGTTTTATTGCAAGACAGCATTTTTACATTAAAACCTCTCTTTAAAACAAACAAAAAAATGTTTTAAGAAAAAAAATTTCTTTTCTACTGAGTACTGAATGTGTGTTGTTTTGTCTCTGAAGGTTTCTCACATATTAACTAAGAGCATCATCCTTTTCTAGGAACCTATGTTTCTAGCTTCCACTCCTCTCTTTCCTCTTCCTCTCCCTTTAATTTTATTATTATTTTTTCCTTTATTTCATAAGCTTTCAGCTTTTTAATATGAGAGCCTTTCATTTCTATAAAACTGCAGCTGCTTTCATTTAGTTTTATGGATTTAATGTATTTAGAGGTTCCAAGAGAAGCTTGGAGCTGGCAGTATTATCCAGACTTTTGCTGCTTAGTGCCTTTTCTAATGACAAGACTTATCTGATTCAGAACATTTCATATCTGTAGAAAAATTAATTCTCTCTCCCTTTGTCTTTAGGCCTCAAGATTTAATTTGTTTGGGGGATTCTTTCAAGCACTTTTTCTTTTTTTTTCTTTGCAGATACGCTGATGACTTACTTCCAATGCTGAAGTTGTTCTTCCTACTGGCATTTGAGTCTGAAACATTTGCAACTTCGTACTTACGTGCTTTCCCATCACCATGGCATTTGAGCTTCTTTTAGTATTTAATGTGTTTTGTCCTCCTGCTCTGTGATCTAGAGGTTGCTATTCTCACCATTTTACATACACATAAATGAAGCAAAGAAGGAACTACAGCTCATATCTACAATTGATCCATATTGATCTCAACATCAGCTATGCATCTAAAATACTCTCCTGAATGTAACCTTAAGTAATTTACTCAAGGTCAAACAGAAAGTTTGCTGTTCACGTGGCGGGGAACTTGGGCATGGCATTTAAGGTCAGAATCCTTTACTGAAGGTATTCTTTACGGCAAGGCAAAAAAACGTATCTGTAAGAGAAAAGTGGTCATTGAATGGTTGAAACTCTTGAATGTCAACCTCAAGACTGAGAAGCACAGTAACACAAGCTGCATAATTTAAGACACCTCTGGAGGTGAAACAAGGTAAGCTAAAACTGTTCCATGTTGTTTGCAGGTGGACATCACGTGAGTCAGCTTAACACTCACAAAAGTCCAATTTCTTATGCATGTTTTATCATTAAACAAGTATATTCATTTAAGATTACTTTGTCTTTTCTTCAGAGTAACCCAAGGACAGTAGCAGGATGCTAAGGCATGGATCAAGATTTTGCAATTACTGAAGCACCAATTTAGTTATCACTTGCTATTACTCTGTCACCTCTGTAGCACAGCAGAAAACTGCACCTGTTCAGATGGATGACTATTATCTGCATCTGTTTTCTCTATTTGATTTCTCTACTTTTTGTCCTCTGCCGTAACTTCTGAGGACCTTTAGAAGGCCTCACACTAGCCTCTCTCTTCATCCTGTCTCTTAACCTGAACAGCAATGAGAAAGTTCATTGCAATATTCATCCATCATCTTTAGGCTTTACAATTAATATCCTTTAATACATTTTTGAAAAATCCACATCTTGAATAAGAGTAATTTCTAATCACTTAGGAGAGTTCACTGTCTTTCTTGATTAAACTTCCTGTGTTTTTCCTGCAATATTAGAAGTGAGATAGGAAGTAGTGGAGACTCCTTATGAGCAGTTTTCATATATTTATTTAATGGGCCATGTTAAAAAAAAAAATCACAATAAACATATTTAAACCCTATTAGTTTTGCAATGGAATCCTGAAAATGTGTATAATAAAAATTGTCAATAAAAGTACTTGCCATCAAATCTGCACTTAAATTTCTGAAGTTGTAAAATGTTTGCAGAAACAATACTGATGAATAAACAAAAAAAAGCCAGCTCTAGGATCAGACAGTAAATTTTGCCCTAAATCATCAAAACATTTCTGTCTGTCTTTCAAGCAAGCTATGTGTTTCCTCCTTTTCAGAAAAAAAAAAAAAAA
>WBNM01025944.1:0-27436 GCA_013399055.1 Ramphastos sulfuratus | reverse complement strand
CAGGACAAGGGGCAATGGGTTTAAACTGGCAGAGGGCAGATTTAGACTGGATGTTAGGAGGAAGTTCTTTACAGTGAGGGTGGTGAGGCACTGGCAGAGGTTGCCCAGGGAGGTTGTGGCTGCTCCCTCCCTGGAGGTGTTCAAGGCCAGGCTGGACGAGGCCTTGAGTGACCTGTACTAGTGGGAGGTGTCCCTGCCTATGGCAGGGGGTTGAAACTAGATGATCTTTGAGGTCTCCTTCCAACCTTACCATTCTATGATTCTAAACAAGCAGAAAACATGTCTGGGTCCAAAGCTGAGGGAATGGCATCTGCATGTTTGCCAGTGGGAGAAGAAATAAGAAATTTCAAAAGGTAATGTTCTGAAGCTTGCTTGCAGGATGAAACCTGATTTTCAGTCATTCACTCTCCCAGCCAATTGCAGGTTTGGGTTGGTTGTTGGATTTTATTTTTCACTTTTAAGGATTTAATTGGATCTTTTGCACATAAACTCTGTTCCCACAGAAGAGACTAGTTTATTGAGAGCCAAGTGACTAAGGTCTGGATTATGACAAAAGGTCTGACTTCAGAACTTGCCAAAGCTGATCAGATTAGCACTGTTCCTGCACGCGGAGAGCACAGACCCCAGATAAGGCCTTGAAGGTTTACGAGCAGACCCAGCACCTGGGGATGGCTATCACAGAGCCCTTCGTAAGGACACAACTTCTTCCTTCCTGATGGAGACACCAGGGCTTTGCCAATCCTCTCACTTCCACTGTGGCTTTCTGAGTGACCCCTGATGCACAGGGGCTCATCCTTGGCCAACTGCTCCAAGTAACATGACCGTGCAGGGTAACAGAACAGAGCTGGCCTGGGGTAGCTGAATAAAACATGACTTCAGACAGAGTCCCTCTTGGTTTTGCACTGTCAAGCAGCCAAGGCTACAGCTTGTAGCCGCATGAGGTGCAGGAGATAAACAACCACTGGTGACATTTTAGGCCAGCTGAGGTAATAAATGAACGTTGACCTCCATCACTATCTCAGATGAGTGGAAAATATTGGCTCAATTGGCAAGGAGTCTCCACAAGCTGACCGAGGATAACAGCCCATGCCCTGCTTTCGCTGCGCTTTCACTCAGGGGTTTCAACAGGGTTTTTGTTGCAGAAAACCTTTAAAGCATGGAGCCCACACAGAGCTCCAAGCCACCCAGGCCAGAACTGAGGTCAGGAATGCTGTGACTTTGATACAGGGCAGATACCACAGATTACCACGATTTTTTTTATTTTTTTTTTTCCACGCCAAAACTAATTGCTGGTGCCCTGCTCACAGGACGGGAAGTGGCTGATAAGTGATGTTTACATGGAGCACAAAAGTCTCTAACCCGAGGGCACAGCCAGCAACTGGCACCATTGTCTGATCCAGCACAGGCAAGCTCCAGAGTCTGCTGATCTGAACCATTCCGAGGCCATTTGCCAGGAGGGGTGCAACGTGCCCCTTTGACAGAGCTGTGGGAAGCCCAGCATGCAGACTGCCTCTGGATACCTGCTCCAGCACTCAGCTGGTGCTAAGTGATCAGCCACAAAGTGCTCTCAGCTCACAAGACAGAAGGTGAAGCAGGCCAGAGGCTAAAGTTACAGGTGGAGAGCTCAGTTAGGAATCACAGAACCTTTGAGGTTGGAAGGGACCTCCAGAAATCATCCAGTCCAACCTCCCTGACAAGGCAGGATCACCTATGGCAGGCTGCACAGGAATGCATTCAGGTGGGTTTGGAAAGCCTCCAGTGAAGGAGGCTCCACCACCTCTCTGGGCAGCCTGTTCCAGAGCTCTGTCACCCTCACTGTAAAGAAGCTTCTCCTCGTGTTGAGGGGAGACCTTCTCTGTTCCAGTTTGTAGCTCTTCCTCATCTTATTGCTGCTGACCACCAAAAAGAGCTTGGCCCCAGACACTTGATACCCACCCCTCAGATAGTTGTACACAGTGATCAGATCTCCTCTCAGTCTTCTCCAGACTAAACAGCCCCAGGGCTCTCAGTTTCTCTTCACAGGGGAGATGCTCAAGTGTTCCAGTTATCCTCATGGCTCTCCAAAGGACTCTCTCCAGCAGGTCCCTGTCTCTCCTGAACTGGGGAACCCAAAATTGGACACAGTATTGCAAGTGTGGTCTCACCAGGGCAGAGTAGAGGGGGACAAGAACCTCCCTAGATCTGCTGGACACTTTTCCTGATGCACCCTAGGATGTCATACACAAAAAATCAGATGCACATACACACAAAAGGGCAAAAAGCATAGGATTTACAGGATTGTTTTGGTTGGAAAAGCTCTTTAAGATCATCCAGTCCAACTAATCTCTAATTCTACCACGGCCGGTGCTAAACCATGGCCCTAAGCACCACATCTTTGCCTCCTGGAAACACCTCCAGGAATATGGATGCCATCACCCCCTTGAGCAGCCTGTTCCAGTCTTTGAGAACCCTTTCAGTCAAGAAGTTTCTCCTAATATCCAACTTAAGCCTCCCCTGGTGCATACTGAGGGACAAGGAGGGAAGCTGTTTGCCTTCCCATCAGAAGGAGTCCAAGTGCCTCTGGAAATCAAACAAAACCAAGAATTGCTTTTGAACACCATGGTCTGATTTGCATTGGCAGCCTCTTTTCCTGGTGAAACAAAAAGTTTTACCCAGATCAACCTCTCCAGAAACTGGAATGTCCCCTGGCCCTGAATACTAAGCAGGTTGATCAGAAGCAATGTGCAAACTTTGTCAATGGTCACCTGGTGCACGTATCAAGGTCTGCAAAAGAGGCCTGGCGGTGCAAGAGTAACCCTCAGGTCATTCAGATGGAGCCAGAGGGATAAAAAGGCAGCAAAACCACAGGGCTGCAAAGCCAAACACCAGACACTGTAGTATCTATTTGAGTAGTCTGGTACAAAGAGAGCCTTGAGGTGAAAGAATCAGGGTAAAGACTTACTCAAACCTAGATGAAAAAGTCTTTAAGATTCCCAGGTGGTCCTTCAGATATTAAACAGGAATGAAGTTTACCTACAGGTTTATGGATCAGATAGGAGTTTCCCAATATGGATATGCTCAAGGATTACCTAACCATTCTCTCATACCTGGTCTGCATAAAGCATTTCTTCTACAGTGGTAGCCCAAAGCAGATTCTGTGCCTGCCTGTTCCCAACTCTCTGAAGGATGGAAATATTTCCTGCAGATCTGGGCTTTCTTCACATCCTGAAATCACAGGAACAGAAATGTGAGCTCCTTTGGCAGAGCTTCTTAGTTTGCCTTGCTGGAGATGGAGTCAGCAAACCAAAAGACTCAGGAGCAAGATGAGTCAGGAGATATCTATTCAGTTGATAACCATCTTACGAAGCTGTTGGAGGGCAAAAAAAAAAAAAGCCCATTCCCCTCTATTGAATCAGGACATCACAACCACAAAGTGTTCCAAGTGAAACACATCCAGAACCTGTTTGACTCATGGCTCACATTTCATTTTATATCTTAAAAAAAAAAAAAAAAGAGTATTTACAAAAGCAAAGCTTGCCTGGACTAAACAAGTGAGCTGCATGAGGCACGTGGCATCAGATCAGGCTTCTCTGGCCAGCTTTCTAAATGAAGTGTTTGGAAATAAGAGAAACACACAGATTTGGGAGTGGGATGGAGAAGAGATTTAGTTTCTCCCTTTATAAGAGAGTCCTGTGTAAATCTGAGGGAGCCTGCAAAGCTTCAACAAGACATGCACTAAAAGCAGCAGCAGCAGCTCTGTCCACATATAATAGAATTATTAAAAGCGAGGCAAAAGAGAAAGATCCAACAAGCTGCTGGAGAGCTGCCCGGAAGCCCACGGTTGTGATGTAGGGTTTGGACTCAAATCCTGTTAACAGGGCAATATAAATCTGCAGAGAGCAAGACAAAAAGTCTGAAGAGAGCAGACCTAGCCAAGAAGGCCCAAAGCTTGGTCCCAGATTCAAGTGGTAGGCAGTTCAAAAGGGAAGCTTTTGAAATCTAACTCTAGATAGTAAAAAGCTGGCTGTGCTCAGAGTTTATTTTGAAGGTCACCCATACATTACAGTACCAAGGGAGCAAAAGCTGAGTGATGGAAAGAATGGCAGAGCAAAGTGCACCATAAAGGTTTCGTTTCCCTCCCTGGGTTCTACAATGGGCAGCTCAGTTATTGGCAGTGATGATGTTATTTCTAGTGTCGATATTTCACTTGCAGCACAGCTGAACTGGGAGGGATTATAACAAGTAATGAACAAACCTCCAAATACTTCTCCAAGCCAAAAAAACCTCGGTGATGGCATGCAGAGCTGAAGCCTTCCAACCAGCCAGAAAGAGATGGAGAGGATTTTGCATGCCTCTTAGTAATGACTGCCTCCAAAACTGCCAGCGATGCCTTTTCCCACCCCTCCGTGGTCAAGGCAATTATTCTTCCAGGTTCTCACTCTTGGCCTGCACCTCCATTGTCAAATCCATGGAAGAATGACAACATCCACCAGCTGCCTGGACAACATCCAGCCTGGATTATTACAATGAGTTTGCATGAGAAACAGGATTAGAAAAGCAGGGAAAGTCTCCTGATAAAGCTGCCCCATTTGTTTTGATTCAAGATATTCAGGTTGCTCGGTAAATATCTGTGGTACATGGGAGACTTTCCTGCAGCCTGAACAGCTCTGTGACATTCACTGCAGAACTGGATAGCTAGGGGCTGATAGCTGATGAAGGTTTGCTAGGTTTAGCATCTGCATTATTTTCTTCTTGGTGTACTAAGTATGGCTGGAGATCACCCACAAGGTGACGGGGAAGGAAAGTTCTTTGTGCAGGATCACACTGTTTAATTTAGAGCATATCCTGACATTCCCATCCCTTCCAATACCATAAGCCTGCATCCAGGTTCTCTGAAATTACAGCCCAGCCAGCTGGGTTTGCATATTTACAAGTCCAGAAGTGCTCACATTGCATCCATTTGGTTAAAAAAGCTCTTTGGGGGTACTCTTCCAAAAACTAAAGAGAGCACCCTGAACACGCCAGGTATCATCTGGCTGTGCACCATGGCGGTGGCCTGCTGAGGTTAGGAATGGGATTGCAGAGCAGGACTCTACCCTGCAGTGTGCAGAGAATGGACCCCATGACCAAGGAGGTCACCTCAGGTCTAACTGCCTACTCAACTCATCAAAGACACAGAGATGTTGGAGGGAATCCAGAGGAGGGCCACAAAGATGAGCCAAGGGCTGGAGTACCTCTGCTATGAGGATAGGCTGAGGGAGCTGGGATTGTTCAGCCTGGAGAAGACTCTGGGGGCACCTTAGAGCTGCCTTCCAATAGCTGAAGGGATCCTACAGGAAGGCTGCAGAGGCACTTTTCATCAGGGTATCTAGAGACAGGACAAGAGGCAATGGTTTGAAGCTGAGGGAGAGCAGGGTTAGACTGAAGTTCAGGAAGAAGTTCTCCAGTAGGAGGGTGCTGAGACTCTGAAATAGGTTGCCCAAGGAGGTTGTGGCTGCCTCCTCCCTGTGGGTGTTCAAAGCCAGGTTAGATGAGGCCTTGGGCAGCTGAGTCTTAGTTGAGAGGTGTCCCTGCCCATGGATGATCTCTGAGATCCCTTCCAACCTAAGCCATTCTATGATTCTGGCTAGAAGCTTAAGCAGTACTGACGTGTCTGGTCACATCTGTGGCAAAGGACACACTCAGAGCTTTGAGGCACTTCAGGCCACTCAGGAAGGTGACAAATGACATAATAGCAGGCAACACAGTCTGTCTTACATCACTGTCATAATATGGCCACCTCTCTGGCCCACTTTTAAAACCTTTGTAGTCCACTGATATCACAGCCAGGCACATCCTGAACTCAGGAACTACTCTGTTCTGCTTTCCTTTACTTATTTGTTTGCAAGCCCTTAGCAAAACAAACACTGGGGAGCAAAATTTGGACAGTCAGATGAGGAGAAAAGAAGCAACATAAGAGAAGTCAGTGTGGAAGAAAATCAAAGGTAATGTTTGTCTGCCCAAAAACTCTGGTGCTGGAACCTCCCAGGCCATTTCTACAAGAGAAAGAAGTATCTCCTACTGTCTTCTGAAGCAAGGTGCTTCATGATCTGGAGGAGTCTGCAACTGATTAACACTGGTTAACATTTAAGGACCTCTTCTTCCAAGCTCAAGATCAGTGCATCCCAGCAAGCAGGAAATCAAGAAAGGGAGCCAGTAGACCTGCATGGTTAAGAACTGCTAACCAAACTTAAGTGGAAGAGGAGAGTCCATAGATCATGGAAGGAGGGGCTGGCCACCTGGGAGGAGTATAAGACTGTTGTCAGAGGATGTAGGGAAGGAACTAGGGAGGCTAGGGCCTCGTTGGAATTCAACCTTGCAAGGGAGGTCAAGGATAACAGAAAGGCTTCCTGAAATCCATTGCAGAAAAAGCTAACATTAGAGGCAATGCAGGACCTCTGCTGAATGAGGAGGGTGCCTTGGTGACAGAGGACACAAAGAAGGCAGCTACTAATTGTTTTGTTTGTCTATACTCCTGGAGACTGTCCTTAGGAGCTGCTGACACCTGAGGCCCCAGAGGAAAGCATGACAGAGGAATCTTCCCTGGTTGATGAGGAGTGGGTTAAGGAACAGTTGAGTAATCTGAGCATCCATAAGTCCATGGGTCCTGATGGCATCCTCCCACGGGTGCTGCGGGAGCCGGCACAGGGCACTGCCAGACCACTCTCCCGCATCTTCAGTAAGTCATGGTGAACAGGAGAGCTGCCTGGGGACTGGAGGAGGGCAAACATCACTCCAATCTTCAAAAAGAGTAAGAAGAAGGACCCAGGTAACTATAGACTGGTCAGCCTCACCTCCATCCCCAGAAAGGTGATGGAGCAACTTACCTTCGGTGCTGTCCTTAGGCATATCACANGCCAGCAATGTGCTCTTGTGGCCAGGAGGGGCAATGCCATTCTGGGGTGGATTAGAAGGGCTGTGGTTAGTAGGTTGAGAGAGGTTCTCCTGCCCCTCTACTCTGCTCTGGTGAGGTCACATCTGAAGTACTGTATCCAGTTCTGGGACCCTCAATTCAAGAGAGACATAGAACTGCTTAAGGGAGTCCATTGCAGAGCCACAAAGATGATAAAGGGAATGGAACATCTCTGTTATGAGGAGAGCCTGAGGGAGCTGAGGCTCTTTAGCTTGGAGAGGAGGAGACTGAGAGGTGACCTCATCAATGTTTATAAATATGTGCAGGGTGAGTGCCAGGAGGATGGAGCCAGGCTCTGCTGGGTGATGCCCAATGACAGGACTAGGAGCAATAAGTGGAAGTTGAAGCATAGGAAGTTTCATTTAAACATGAGGAGGAATTTTTTGCCTGTGAGGGTGACAGAACACTGGAACAGGCTGCCCATGGGGGTTGTGGAGTCTCCTTCTCTGCCTGGATGTGTTCCTGTGTGATCTAGTATAGGAGATCCTGCTCTGGCAGGGAGGTTGGACTGGATGAGCTTTCAAGGTCCCTTTCAGCCCCTGACAATTCTGGGATTCTGTCTTTCTTGATGGAGGTTTTGTTCCTATGAAAAAAAAAATAATTAAAAATTTTAAAAAGAATCATTTAGTCCTTGGCTTTAGCCTTGTTTTTGGACATGAGACTGGTTGAAAACTGAAGCAGTCATTACAAACTGTTCCCTGTTCTGGGAGGAATAATGAGTGCAAAAGAAACACAGCCCCACGTGCCAAGCAAAATGGCTGAGGTTAATATTATTTGTCATTACGAGTGCAGAAAGGACAGCAGCTGCCAGCAGCTCCGAGCAAGGATGTGAGATTCCCACTTCTTGTACTTTTTTTTCTGTTTTGACAACTAGAAATAATATTTTTCAATCACTAGATCAACCTAAAAGTGATGGCAAGACAGCCTTAAAAGGATTCCCAGCCTGCATGAGCAGCCTTGACCATTCCTGTGGATCCTGGGCCAGGTCCTGACCTCATGCAGATCCATATAAATCCAGGGCCCTTTCAGGGCTGTGAAATCAGAGTTTGGCTGGTTGTGTTGGCTGAGCTGTGGCAGGTGGGCACTTGCCAAAGGACTTTGTAATGGCTCGTGTAAACACCAGGCTTGTTCACAACAGTTATGTAACCTGCAGTCACACTGCTGTGCAGAGACATCTGCAAAAGCCAACGGTCTCCACAGCTTTCCCACCCCACCCATGTGCCATCAGAGACAGCCTGTGCCAGGTCATGCAAACACAGAATGGCTTGGGTTGGAAGGGACCTCCAAAGGTCCTCTAGACCAACCCTCCTGCAGTCAGCAGACATAGCCTCTATTAGATCAGGTTGCTCAGAGCCCTGTCGAGCTTGACCTTGAATATATGCAAGGATGGGGCTTCCATCAGCCCCCTGGGCAACCTGTTCCACTATTCCACCATCCTCATGGTAAAGAACTTCCTCCCAGCATCCAACCCAAATCTCCCCTTCCCTCACGTCAAACTATTACCCCTAGTCCTAACACAACAGGCCCTTGCAGCCTTCTTGTAGCCCCCTTCAGGTACTGGCAGGCTGCTGTTAGGTCTCCCTGGAACCTGCTCCAGGCTGAACAACCCCAGTTCCCTCAGCCTGTGGTGATAGCAGAGGTGCTCCAGCCCCCTGAACATTTTCATAGGCCTCGTCTGGACCCACTCCATCAGGTCCATGTCCTTGCTGCGCAGTGGGCAAGCAAAGCAGGACACAGCATTCACCAGAGCAGAGCCCCTCTTTGGCCACACTGCTTTTGCTGCAGCAAAACTAAACCATGGCACCAAGTGCCCCACCCAGCCTCATCTTAAACACCTCCAGGGATGGGGACTCCACCACCTCCCCAGACAGCCCATTCCAATGCCAATCACTCTTGCTGTCAAGAACTTCTTCCTAACATCCAGCCTGAACCTGCCCTGGCACAGCTTGAGGCTGTGTCCTCTTGTGTCCCTGGGTGCCTGGCAGGAGAGACCAACCCCACCTGGCTACAACCTCCCTTCAGGTAGCTGTAGAGAGNTAAACAGGACTGTGCCCAGCACTGATCCCTGGGGCACACCACTGGTGACAGCTGCCAGCTGGATGTGGCTCCATTCACCACCACTCTCTGGGCTTGGCCCCCCAGCCAGTTCTTAACCCAGCACAGAGTGTCCCTGTCCAAGCCATGAGCTGCCAGCTTGGCCAGGAGCTTGCTGTGGCAATGTGGAAGGCCTTGAAGGCCGCAGCCTGCAGGGCAGGCCTACAGAGTTACCAAGCAGCCAGATCTGGATCCCTGCAGAGAGGAAGAGGCAGAAAAGCCCACGAGCTGACCTTGCTGCTTTACTGTTAAAGTGCCTGCAGCACTATGGGATTGAATAACAGAATTACCATGTTCAGGGGCATCCAGTGCCCTGGGATGGGATCTTGGTCTCTGTAGTTTTTCTAGGGAATCTGGGATAACCTGGAGCCCCTCAGGCTACCACAAATCCCCAGCCCATGAGGACTGCTCTGGCCCAGCTGCAGGACCCTGCAACTGCTCTCATTGAGCCTCCTGAGGTTCACCTGGGCCCACCCCTTCAGGCCACCCCTTCTGAATGCAAGTGGTGCTGCTTCTGAAACCACAAAACTGTCTCCTTGCACAGAGGACACTGGAATAGCTCAGGCAAACCAGAAGCCTGGGGAGAAGCAGCTCTCAGCTCTCACTCCTCCCAGCTCATCTCATAGAAACATAGAAGCATAGAATCATAGAATCACAGAATCACAAAATCACAGAATTACAGAATCACAGAATCAGAATCACAGAATCATAGAANAAGGCCACAATAAGGTCTCCTTGGAGCCTTCTCATCTCCAGACTGAACAGCCCCAACTCCCTCAGTCTCTCCTCATAGCAGAGCAGCTCCAGCCCTCTGATCATCCCCGTGGCCCTTCTCTGGACACCTTCCAGCACATCCACATCCCTCTTGTAATAGTGACTCCAGAACTGGATGCAGTACTCCAGGTGAGGTCTCACCAGTGCAGAGCAGAGTGGGAGGATCATTTCCCTCACCCTGCTGCCCACACTTTTCTTGCTGCAGCCCAGGATCTGGTTGCTCTCTGGGCTACAAGAGCACACTGACAGCTCATATTGAGCTTCTCATCCACCAACACCCCCAAGTCCCTCTCCTCAGGGCTGCTCTCAAGCCAGTCTCTGCCCAGCCTATATCAGTGTTTGGGATTGCCTCGACCCAGATGCATGTCTGCTTCTCAATCCTGGCCAGCACATTGGTGCCACAGCTTGGAAAGAGTGCTCAGCTCTGGGCTCTCTAGAGTCAGCTCAGCTCTGCTTAGCCCAAGACAGCAAAAGGGAGAACATTTTTCATTTCAGTACAGACAAAAGAAGTCCTTAGGCCACCTGACACATGGGTCAGGAGAAAGTGAGAGCAATGAGATTGGGGAAGGTACTTCTTGAGCATGGTCTCAACTCCCAACAACCACCCTGGTTCATCCACCCCATCAGCACATTTCTAGATATCTGATCATTACAAAACTGCTACTCATATTTTCTCCATCCCTTCCCTGCACATCCTTATAGTGACACCAGACCTTAGTCCAATCTTCTCCCCCCATTAAGCCACAGCTGGTGACTAATCACAGAAACACCCAGGTTGGCAAAGCCCCTCAAGATCACCAAGTCCAACCTATAACTCTACTCTACAAGATTCACCTTAAACCATATCCCTAAGCACCACATCCAAACGACCCTTAAACACATCCAGGGTGAGTGACTCAACCACCTCCCTGGGCACCTCATTCCAGGGCTACAAGAAAGGCCCAGATTCACAAAAGCAGTATTTTACCCTGAAAGAAATCCCTCCACAGTGCTCAGAGTTTAGGCTGAGCCCTCATCCTTCTGTATGCTTCAAGAAACACAACCAGCATGTAACACACTGAAAGATTTCTTTCTAAGTTAGGATTGGTTTGGCGGTGGGAGCAGGGAAACCACAGGCAGCTGGCATGGATTGTTAATTGCTTGATAAACCTGGAGCTGTCAGAAGTTCTCAGCTTTCCTACTGAACCTGCTGCCATCCAGCTAAATATTTGAGAAGGGTGCCTTTGGATGAGGTCTGCTCTTCATATCTTGAACATTGAAGATTTCACCTCAACATGAGGAGAAACTTCTTTACAGTGAGTGTGACAGAGCCCTGGAACAGGCTGCCCAGAGAGGTTGTGGAGTCTCCTTCTCTGGAGAATTTCCAAGCCTGCCTGGATGTCTTCCTGTGCAGCTTGCCGTAGGTGATCCTGCCTTGACAGGGGGGTTGGACTGGATGATCTCTGGAGGTCCTTTCCAACCTCTAATGTTCTGTGATTCTGTGATCTTAACTGCATGGTCACCAGCAAGAGATCCATGTTTGCACACATACACTTGGCAGCTCCTTAGTAAAAGCTTTAGATGAGCCAGCAATGTACCCTTGTGGCCAAGAAGGCCAGTGGCATTCTGGGATGGATTAGAAGGGCTGTGGTTAGTAGGTTAAGGGAGGTTCTCCTGCCCTGGTGAGGCCACATCTGGAATATTGTGTCCAGTTCTGGGCCTTTCAGTTCTCAGGGAACTGCTTGAAAGAGTCCAGCACAGAGCCACAAAGCTGCTGAAGGCAGTGGAACATGTTCCTGTGAGGACAGGCGGAGGGAGCTGGGGCTCTTTGTCTTGGAAAAGAAGAGCCTGAGGGATGACCTCAGTCATCTTGATAAAGATGTAAAGGGCAGTGGTGGGAGGACAGAGCCACTGAGCAGGCTTTGCTCAGTGATATTCAATGACAGGACAAAGGGCAGTGGGTGCAAGCTGGAGCAGAGGAGGTGCCATGGGAACACAAGGGAAAATGCTTTTACTGTAAGGGTGCCAGAGCCCTGGAGCAGGCTGCCCAGAGAGGCTGTGGAGTCTCCTTGTCTGGAGATCTTCAAAACCTGCCTGGATGTGTTCCTGTGTGACCTGCTCTGGGTGATGCTGCTCTGGCAGGGGGACTGGATGATCTCTCCAGGTCCCTTCCAACCCCTAACACTCTGTGATTCTGTGCTGCATCCTTAACCCTTTTAGTTCATAAATATCACAAACACAGCAGCTCCCTCCTTCCTGCAGTAGTTTTGCTATCTGAAGCTTCCACTGCTTCAAATTAGACATGTCTGAGCCTTTTCCTCTGCATGCCAAAGGCTGCTTACTGACCAACCTTCAAGAGGGACATGCGAAGAACTCAGGCTCATGATGCTGCCACCTGAATGAATGTGAAGCTTAACACAGTGCAAAACAGTGAATGAGATGGTCCCAGTCACCAAATGCACTTCCAATGACTCACTGAAGTCTTTGAGCTTTAAAATCCTTATTTGCTAGTAAAAAGCTGGCACCCAAGAGTTTCCACAGAGCTAACGTGCGAGGCTTTTGAACACAGGCCAAGCAAATCCATTTTGGAATTTGAAATAATATCCATGAGGCTTTTTTCCTATTTGCTCAGTTCTAGTCACCATTTCTTACTGACATACCATCTGACTTGAAGCAAAAAAGAAGACTCTTTAAAATGTCTTTCAGTTATTCATTTATGAAGTGTGGGACAGAACAGTGAAAACCGAGCTGACTGCCTTTTAAAATGTCAGTGCAGGTGTCTTGACAGTCTTCATTCTCCACCACCAATCCCAGGCACTGCCCATGCTCTCCCCACAAGCTATGCTCCCCCAAGAAATGAAGAATTTCTTCCTCAGCCTTGGAAAATCCAAGCACTCGAGAGTCAGGACACATTCTCCTTCCACAGCTCCCAAGGAGATCATTTGGTTTACAGACCAACCAAAGCCACTATATTCTCAATTCTCACCTTTGGCTTCACGTGGCTCACAGCTCTTGGTTTTTTAAGCATTTTCCTGTCAGTTTGAGAACAGCAAACTTTTCATTCCAAAAGCTAAAAGCCCCACAGGACCACTGGATTCCAGGAGATGGTGCTCTAAGGAATACAACTCCAGAAGTGCTAAGGAGCCCCAAACCCTTACCGATAGCACTGAGATGTGTCCATCACATTTCACAGCACAATCAGGACTTGGTGGGGCCTTCTCCATCAAAGTGACAAAGCAGATGAGCTGTGGGTGAAGCCACCTCTGACAGCTGGTCACCACAAAGCAAACACAGCCAAACAATGTCCCTCTTAAGAGATGCAGGAGGTTCCTAACAGGGCACGCTGCTGGCTTGTCATGGGAGAGATATCTCTGAAAACAGGCTTATATTTAGCAACCAATCTTGGATTTCACAGCTCTGAATGCAATTATATGCCAGATTTTTTCATCCAACCTTCCATTAAACCTCAGATACTAACAGCATCATGTGCCAAATGACCTTTCACAAACTCTGGAGAAGTGACTGTTACTAAATAAATAGTTTGCTTTTCCTGGCAACATTACCAGTGATTCCCACGGGAATGGATCTGCTTTGGGTTCATCCACAGTAGCTCAAATTCACTGAAGGACCACAAGGAATTACAGAATCACAGAATGCTGGGGGCTGGAAGGGACATCCAGAGGTCATCTAGTCCAAACCACCTGTCAGAGCAGTATCACTTAGGGCAGGTCACACAGGAATGCATCCAGGTGGGTTTTGAAAGTCTCTGGAGACGGAGACTGCACAACCTCTCTGCTCCAGGGTGCTGCCACCCTCCCCATAAAGAAGTGTTGAGGTGGAACCTCCTATGTTACTGGCGCAGGTTGCCCAGGGAGGTTGTGGCTGCTCCCTCCCTGGAGGTGTTCAAGGCCAGGTTGCACGAGGCCTCAAGTGACCTGTTCTAGTGGGAGGTGTCCCTGCCTATGGCAGGGGGTTGGAACTAGATGATCCTTGAGGTCCCTTCCAACCTTACCATTCTGTGGTTCTATGATTGTAATCATTGTTCCTTGTCCTATCACTGGGCACCACCAACAAGAGCCTGGCACCTTTATCTTTACACCCACTACTCAGATATTTATAGACATTGATCAGATCCCCTCTCAGCCTTCTCCTCTCCAGAGCAAGCAGCCCCGGGGCTCTCAGCCTTCCTTCATAGGAGAGTCCACAGGAATTGTCTGTACAACATCAGTTTTGCACAGCAGTCTACAGAAGGGCCATGAACTGAATGCAGTACTGGTTACAAAACTTTGAAACCAGTCCTGGGTAGCTTCAGGAGGAAAGCAGAGATGAGCCAACCCCCACTGCCTTTAACATCAGACACAACAGATCCTTGCACTCTCAGCCTGCTTCCAGCCTGAGCTCTGTCACTGGAGAAGACTTCAGACCCCACCAGCTGCCAAGACAGCTGTAGGTAGCCAAAAGGAGGTTGGTCTGTGGGCATCCTCAGGTGTGTTTCCAACAATCAAGTCACAGCACCAATTCTCTTGCAAATATTTCAGCCTTTGGCTCGATTCCTCCACTCACCCCCACCCACCCCCTTCAAATGCCACTAAATTAGCAGTGAAACCCATAACTTGGAGAACACATTTAACAGAAGTAAAGAGATTAAGGAGTTTATCTGTCAACACTGAAGTCCAGATGTTTTTAAAGTCAAAGAAAAACCAGGAGATGGAGAGAGATGTTAATTACAAGCTCTTTTCTTCCTTTTAAAAGGTTTTAAAGTATTTGTTAAAATATCTAACTTTTCCTGTAGGTTTTGGAGAGGTTTTAATAAAAATACCAGCAACAGATTTCAGACTAAACTTCAGCCTACACAGGCCTGAAGAGGCTCGAATCTGTTCCTCATGGTAGTACTGTCAGAGTTTCTTTGCATATCCAACACTCACAGAGGAGTTATTTTGTGGAAATTTCTCTGTATGACTTCACCAGTACCAGAGCTCAGGCTCAGAAGGATATTAAATTCCACCAGTTTTCATCCTTGACTCTCAATTTCCATCCTTAATCCAGTTCTAGGAGCACTAAAATCATGGATCTACAGCTGGACCTACAGCAGGCTCCCAGGACACCAATCTAGCTTCCACTAGGATGAAACAGAATTTTAGTTTAAGGTAAAACAAACAAACAAAACCCTCTAGAAAGGGGATGAGACTGCTTTAAAAACAAGCACAGCCCCATAGTGGTTGCATTCACAGAGAGCTTCAGTCCAGAATTACACCCAGTATAAAAAAGGGAGCCAGCACCTTCTGTTTTACCCATCTGTCATGAGCAGGATAGAAATTTTAATGTTCCTAGGAGCTGCCCAGTGGCTTCTGGGATCATAGAACCATAGACTGGTTTGGGTTGGAAGGAACCACCAAAGGTCACCTAGTCCAATCTCTCTGCCTCCACTAGAGCAGGTTGCTCAGAGTCCTGTCCAGCCTCACCTTGAGTATCTGCATGGATGAGGGCCTCAACTACCTCCCTGGGTAACCAGTGCCAGTGTTCCAGCACCTTCATGGTGCAGAATTTGTTCCTAACATCCAATGTAAATCTGCCCTTCCCTAATTTCAAGCCATTGCCATTCATCCTGTCACTGCAGGCCTTTGCACACAGTCCCTCTGCAGCCTTCTCGTAGCCCCCAGCAGGTACTGGAAAGCTGCTATTAGGTCTCCCTGGAGCCTTCTCCTGATGTACGTGACCAGTTTGTGCTGCATTTCACTGCTTGTTTCTTCCACATCTAACCCAGACAATCCTCTTCTAGCCCTCCATGTGCCCTGGAAAGGAAAACAGAAAACAAGACAGGACAGAATTCCTGCTTCATTGGGAGCCAGCAGTGTGCCCAGGTGGCCAAGAAGGCCAATGGCATCCTGGCCTGTGTCAGCAATAGTGTGGCCAGCACGATCAGGGAAGTCCTTCTGCCCTGTACTCAGCACTGGATAGCCCACACCTTGAGTCCTGTGTCCAGTTCTGGGCCCCTCCATTTAACACAGATGTTGAGGTGCTTGAAGGTGTCCAGAGAAGGGCACCAAGGCTGGTGAGGGGCCTGGAGCACAGCCCTGTGAGGACAGGCTGAGGGAGCTGGGGGTGTGCAGCCTGCAGAAGAGGAGGCTCAGGGCAGACCTCATTGCTCTCTACAGCTACCTGAAGGGAGGTTGTAGCCAGCTGGGGTTGGTCTCTTCTGCCAGGCACCCAGGAACAGAACAAGAGGACACAGCCTCAAGCTGCACCAGGGTAGGTTCAGGCTGGATGTTAGGAAGAAGTTCACAGCAAGAGTGATTGGCATTGGAATGGGCTGCCTGGTGAGGTGGTGGAGTCCCCATCCCTGGAGGTGTTTAAGATGAGGCTGGGTGAGGCACTTGGTGCCATGGGTTAGTTAATTAGGAGGTGTTAGGTGATGGGTTGGACTCAATGATCCTAGAGGTCTTTTCCAACCTGGCTGATTCAGTGATTCTGTGATTTCCTTTTAGAGACCCCTGCGTCTGGTTCATCATATAGTAAGTTACTGCCTCCCTCTTCAATAGGAATGGGGGGTGGGAATTCAGCAGTTTGTGCCCAGCTAAGCATTTCATAGCTCAAAGGGTCACAGAATCATAGAATGGCTTAGGTTGGAAGAGACTTCAGAGATCATCTACTCCAACCTCCCCAGCATGGGTGGGGATTGTTTCTAGAAGATGTCATTTTGGCCTCTTACTGTCAATGGCACCCCAGAGTAATTCTGCAACATCCTACATACATCTCTTAGCAGAGAGTATCTTTAACTGGGAAAAAAAAAATACAAATCCATCTTCCTTTTTCCATAAAGACATCTTGAGTTCATATGAGGCACATTGTGCTTTCTCTGGCACATTCCTAGGCTTTACTTCTTCATTTTATATTTATGCCACAGTGAAAGAAAAGGGGAAAAAAAAAAAGAAACAAACCAAAAGCTTATGCCAGCTGGATGTGCTGGTGTGAGGAAAAGCAACCAAGCTCTGTTGAAATCCATGGAGTTAAACTGGCACACACCATGAAGCTGCAGAGCACCCTGGGCATATGAACTCAGCAGGAAGGCTCAGAGCTGGGCAACTAAACTGCTTCATGAGAGGTTTTGGACGGAGCACAAACAGCCCTTGGTGTGCTCTCGTGCCCAATATATCTTGAAGTGTAGCAGCCTTTCACACATGCAGAACCAGGAGCAAACTCTGCTTTTAGTTCTGCAGTTCCCTCAAAACATGGAGATGCTCTTGCAAGCCCTACCCCTGCCCACATACAGCAACAATTTCAAATTGAAATGAAAGTGCAGAGTCTTGCACCCGGGAAAGAACAACCCCAGGGATCAGTATAGGTTGGGGACTGATCTGCTGGAGAGCAGTGAAGGGGAAAAGGACCTGGGAGTCTCAGTGAAGGGGAGGTTGACCAGCAGTGTGCTCTGGTGGCCCCGAGGGCCAATGCCATCCCGGGGTCTATTAGAAGGGCTGTGGCTAGGAGTTCAAGAGAGGTTCTCCTGCCCCTCTACTCTGCCCTGGTGAGGCTGCATCTGGAGTACTGTGTCCAGTTCTGGGACCCTCAGTTCAAGAAGGACCTCAGGGAACTGCTTGGGAGAGTCCAGTGCAGAGCCACAAAGATGATTAAAGGAGCGGAACATTTATCTAACAAGGACAGCCTGAGGGAGCTGAGGCTCTTTAGCTTGGAGAGAAGGAGACTGAGAGGTGACCTCATTCCTGTTTATAAATATGTGAAGGGTGAGTGCCAGGAGGATGGAGCCAGGCTCTGCTGGGTGATGCCCAATGACAGGACAAGGGGCAATGGGTGGAAGCTGAGGCATAGGAAGTTCCATGGAAACACGAGGAGGAATTTTTTCAATGTCAGGGTAACAGAACATTGGAACAGGCTGCCCAGGGGGTTGTGGAGTCTCCCTCTCTGGAGATATTCAAGACTCACCTGGATGCATTCCTGTGTGATTTGGTATAGGTGATCCTGCTCTGGCAGGGGTGGGGGTTGGACTGGATGAGCTTTTGAGGTCCCTTCCAGCCCCTGATATTCTGTGAATCTGTGTGATCCTGTGAAAGAAGATCTCTGTAAAACTGTGACATCTTGGCCTCACTCTGTTTGCCAGCTGTGACAACTTAAAGCCATCTCAACACAGGGAGCTGCTGTGGTATTGTCAGAATGGAGGGCAGCTTCAGCTTTTATGTGTTTAATTCACAGAATCACAGAAACATTCAGGTTGGAACATTCAGGATCACCAAGTCCAAGCAAGAACCTTACTCTATAAGGTTCACCCTAAACCACATCCCCAAGCATCACCACATCCAAACAACTTTTGAACACATCCAGGGTCAGTGACTCAATCACCTCCCTGAGCAGCCCATTTCAATGCCTGACCACTCTTGCCATGAAATATTTTTTCCTAATTTTGGTCTGCTGCAATCCATTTGCTCTCTAAAGATCAGCTACAGC
This sequence comes from Ramphastos sulfuratus, assembly GCA_013399055.1. Lineage (NCBI taxonomy): Eukaryota > Metazoa > Chordata > Aves > Piciformes > Ramphastidae > Ramphastos > Ramphastos sulfuratus. The sequence goes on along the minus strand of WBNM01025944.1, from coordinate 9,201 downwards.
CTGAGAAAACACCAAGGACTACTTAGGGTATGGAATACAGCCTGACTTCTCTGTAAAGCCCAGACATGAGAGACAGCAAGCACAGGGCTGTGGCTTTAATTCTTCTCAAGAGCTGAAGACAGAACAGGAAGGAAATGGGAGGATCTTTGTCTTTGAGAAGGATGCCTCGAGTTCAAGTCAAATTGGTACATTGGCTTCTGATTTTTCTAGGCAGATGCCTTAAAAACAAAAAACCCAGAGAAGTGGAACAATGTCCCCGGGACAAAGAACATCCTGTGAACTGAAGCCACAGCACATCTGGGGGCCTCATGTTGCTGCTGAGTAATACATGACCTGGGGACACTGTCAGATTTTGCTTAAGAAGTCTCCAGAGGGGAAGCTGACATTTGAAAGAGACAAAAAAGCTTCTTCATGTGATGCCAACGCACCCTCTCCTGTTTCGCTGGGAAGTGGCAGCATGCAAACACCACAGACATGAGCTCAGGCACTGGCAGCTTCCCAGCCTCAGTGCCAATGGCAGAAGCTGTGTGCCAAGACACGTGGCACCTCACAGCACCTTCTGCTTGCTATTTCTCTTCAATTTGATTTCCATCAGGTTCTGCAGTGAAGCATCGGGCAAGGTAGAGGGACAATCAGTATCTGAAGGGGGCTACAGGAGGGCAGGGGAGGGACTATTGACAGGATGAGGAGTAATGGGTTGAAACTGGCAGAGGGGGGATGTTAGGAAGGGGTTCTGGATGTTAGGAAGAAGTTCTTTGCAGTGAGGGTGGTGAGACACTGGCACAGGTTGTCCAGGGAGGTTGTGGCTGCTCCCTCTCTGTTCAAGGTGTTCAAGGCCAGGTTGGATGAGGCCTTGAGTGACTTGTTCTAGTGGGAGGTGTCTCTGCCTATGGCTGGGGATTGGAACTGGATGAGCTCCGAGGTCCCTACCAACCTAAACCATTCTATGAGTCTATGATTCTATGAATCAGAGAAGCTTTCCAGCCACTGCTTGGGACTGCACTCAATTAGTTCATTTCATCACCTGGAAATTTCCCTCTAAGCCACTTTTCACAATCCCCTCACCAAGCAGGTACCCTGAGTGCAACTGGAAACTGTCATGGCAGCGAGGTCTGCTTGAGATGTCGCAGAGCAGCTGTTTGCTGCTGTGTTACACAGTCTCATGGGCACCTCAAGGACGCGGAAAAAGCCATGTAAGACCACGACAGGCTGGACAACCAGCTTCTGGATGGCAGTGCAGCATGTGCAGTGAGGTGATGGCAACAATCCCAAGCACAACTCCAGGCTGGGTGGGGAATGGTTGAGAGTAGTCCTGAGGAAAAGGACCTGGGGGTCATGGGGTCAACATGAGCCTGCAGTGTGAGTGCAGCCCANAGGTGTCCCTGCCTATGGCAGGGGGTTGGAACTGGCTGATCCTTGAGGTCCCTTCCAACCTTACCATTCTATGATTCTATGAACAGCTTTGCATGAGAAGATCCCTTGGTGTTGCAAACAGGCCAGAATAGGTTGCCCAAGGCTTAAAGCAGAGTTACCTAGAAAGACTGGACTAGATGATCTTTGGGGGCCCTTCCAACCTGTGCATCCTGTGATTCAGAACAAAACTGCCCCCACGACACATGGAGGCAAGCACCCCAAAGCTGTGCGGGGATGATGTATTAACACTAGAATCCCTCCACGTCCTCCTTTTAAAGTCACCTTGGGTACCTTCAGATGTTCTAGATCACTGAATTACTTCTTTACATCTCTCCACAGTGGAAAGTGCCCAACCACATGTTTAGATCTGGACTTTGTCATAGTTGTTTGCAGTTTGTGGCATCTACACAGAGTGACCTAATTGCTACACTGACCCCTTCACGAAGGCTGCCTTGGCTGGCTTACAGGCCTTCTGGAGCTCAAAAGATTTCTCAAGACCAGTTAAAGTTGTTTCCCATCCTTGCCAGCTCCAGATGAAGCACTGGGAAGAAGAGGTTTCACTTTTTAAAAGGAAACATGTTCTCAGCATGGTTCTTATAAATGAAACCACATCACTCTCTCAAAAGCTGACAGAGGAGCTGCATGCATGATTGATGAAATCTCCTAAATGCTCCTACAGAGGGAAATGTAACAAACATGATGGGCAGATCAGAAGCAACATGCACCAGAACAAGGCCTAACAACCAGCATAGGGCAATCATCTCCATTTAGAACTAGGCAGCAAATATTTGCTCACTAAATGTTCATTTATTTATTATCATTTGAAATAGGGAGAAACCTGGTGATGGTTTATTAATGATCTGGATGAGGGGGTTGAGAGTACCATCAGCAAGTTTGCAGATGACACTAAATTGAGCAGCAGTGCTGAGTTGCTCGAGGGTAGGAAGGCTCTGCAGGGAGATCTGGACAGGTTCAGTCAATGGGATGAGGTTTAACAAGGTCAAGTGCCATATCCTGTGCTTTGGTCACAACCTCAAGCAATGCTGCAGGCTTGGGGCAGAGTGGCTGGAAAGCAGCCTGGTGGAAAAGGATCTGGAGGTGCTGGTGAATGGCTGAAGACAAGCCAGCAGTGTGCCCAGGTGGGCAGGAAGGCCAAAGGCATCCTGGCCTGGGTCAAAACCAGTGTGGCCAGCAGGAGTAGGGCAGCGATGGTACCCCTGTGGTCAGCCCTGGTGAGGCCATGGCTTGGGTTCAGTTCTGGGCACCACAGGATAGGAAAGACTTTGAGGTGCTGGAAAGTGTCTAGAGAAGAGCAATGAGGCTGCTGAGGGGTTTGGAGGGCATCATATGAGAAGAAGATGAGGGAGCTGGGAGTGTTTAGTCTGGAGAAGAGAAAAGCTGAGGGGAGATCTTATTGCTCTCTACAGCTACCTGAAAGGAGCTTGGAGTGAGGCTGGTGTTGGTCTCTGCTCCCAAGTAACCAGCAATAGGATGAGAGAAAATGGGTTTGAGTTGTTCCAGGGGAGGTTTAGATTGGACATTAGGAAAAACTTCTTTAGTGAGAGAGTGGTGAAGGGTTGGAACAGGCTGCCCAGGGAGGTGGTGGAGTCACCATCCTGGAGGTACTCAACAAGCTGTAGCTGTGATGGTTCAGGAGATGTTTTAGTGGCTGTGGTAGCAGGGTTATAGTTGGACTTGATGATTTTAAAGGGCTTCTCCAGCCTTAGTGATTCTCTGAGTCTTTAGACAATGGTGCTGACATTTTCAAGTGCCACATAGGGCATGGCTGGCTAATTATTATTTGGTATGAAGCATTAGAGCTCCCCAGATCTGACTGTAGACAACAGCTGAGGAAGTAAGTCATTGCTTTGGTTACAAAACTCATTTTGAGGAGATGATCAGGTTTCAGCAGGGCTATATTGGGAAGCCAGCTGCCAGCCTGTGTGTCACAGCAAATGCTGTGAGGTGGTTTGTCCCATGCAAGGGTGAGAGGCTGCCAAACCTCCAAAGATCGTTTCAGTTATTTGCAAACACCAAAAACTGCTTCAGGCTCCCTGGACATGCCAAAACCTTGATCAAAATCACCTCCCTTTCAGGGGGACAAAACATATGTTCAATTTATCCCAAAAAGAAACAAGGGAGTAGGGGGAAGAAAGGGGAGGGTATCTTTTTATTTTGTTTAGCATGAAAATACCATGCATGGCTACCATTAGTCTATCAGCTTCTCCAGATCGACAATATCTTCTTTCTTAAGGCTTTTCACTAAGGAGCTCCCTCTCAGTCTAACTTCTGTTAAATAACAAAAACCAAATGGGGGAACACTCTCAGGCTCTGGGCTCATCACCATGACACTGCTGTTTAAAGAGCTTTTTTTGGTCACCACCTCACAGCAGGAGTATTCTGGAGGATCTAATTCATAAATACTCACTGCTTTTGCTTTGGGATGCTTTGGGATGCTTTGGGATCTTCCCCACTCCGCTCCTCCCTTTTTTTTTTTTTTCCCTGGGTTGTTTTTTTGTTGTTTGTTTTCCCTGAAAGAGGAAAGAGCTTACTTGCTGCATGGGTCAGTCATCTCTACTTCTCCACTATGTGGTTCTGCTGCTCTTGGTCACCTCTTGACATGCTTGGGGCCTTCTCTGCATTCATTGTATGCCCAAAAGAGAATAAAAACTCAAAGAAGCAAAAGCATGAGGGAATTGCAAGTCATGCGAAGAAAATCTGATACTAGCAGAAGAAGGATCAAGGAAAGAGGTCAGGGATCTCTCTTCCAGGATTGGAGCTGGGGGGGGAATAGCTAAGCAAAGATAAACAAGGTGGCCTTATCTTCTAAAAAACACCTTCAGCTTCAAAAGATCCTCTGTGGACAAACATCATAAAGGAGAAGACAGCAGTTTGCATAGGAAGAGGAGTAAATTAAAACAGGTTTTTAACAGCGCTCCTCTGTTTCAGCGAGGGGGGAAAGAACTGCAAATAGAACCACACAGGATGTATCCCCACTGTGGGTAGGAGAGAGCAGCACACAGGCTATCAGCTTGTGTAACTAGAGCTGCAGAGATTCTGTCAATCATTAAGGGAAAGTAACCGGTATGCCTTCCTGCCCAGACCAATTCTCACACGGCATTGTGGCAGGTTTTTCCAGCTGGATGAGCCTGAAATTGCCCCAGGCAAGGGAAACCATCCGTGCTGTTAAACTAATGCTAAGATGGAGCAGGATAAGGCTGTGAAGGGCTGGCATTTGGAGCGACAAGCAGAACAATAACAAGGAGAAAGCAATCAGTCATCTCTGCTTCTCTCCTACCATCAACTTGCAGGTGGTCCCAAGCTCCAGGCATTTTTACAATTTCAGGGTCAGTGGTGTGTTCTTTTCTCTTATCCATCCTTCCGGCAGTGGCTGCATCTGATAGCAGCCACAGATAACAAGGGCAAAGAGCCTTTAGCTCCTGACAACACCTGCTTCACACAGGAGAAGGTAGGAGCTCCAAGCCTGATCGTCTTTGGGCGCTGTCAACTCTCCAAGGGCTGAGCTCTACCACCCTGCTCTCAGCTGCAGAGCCAGAGGAGAGGTTTCCTTCTTATGTGCACTCCCAGAGTCCTGAACTGTGCTGGGTGGGGACATCAGAGATTCCATTCACTGTGCCAGGCACATCTCTTCACCAAACCTGCTCCAGTGCACTCTCCCTGGCCAGCATTCCAGCAACACAGAGACAGAGATGACACAGATGGAGATGGAGATGGAGATGGAGAGATAGAGATGGAGATAAAGAGATGGAGATGGAGATGGAAATAAAGATAGGGAGATGGAGATGGAGATAGAGCTGGAGATACAGAGATAGAGATAGAGATAGACATAGGCATAGACACAGACATAGACATAGACATAGAGATGGAGATAAAGATATGGAGATGGAGATGGAGATAGAGCAGAGATGGAGATGGAGATGGAGATGGAGATGGAGATAGAGATGGAGATGGAGATGGAGATAGAGATGGAGATAGAGAGATGGAGATATGGAGATGGAGATAGAGATAGAGATAGAGGTGGAGATAGAGGTGGAGATATAGAGATGGAGATGGAGATGGAGATGTAGTTAGAGATAGAGATGGAGATAGAGATATGGAGATGGAGATAGAGGTGGAGATGGAGATAGAGATAGAGGTGGAGATATAGAGATGGAGATAGAGATGTAGTTAGAGCAGAGATAGAGGTAGATGTAGATGATAGAGATGGAGACGGAGACAGAGATGGAGAGGAAGATAGAGGTAGGGGTAGAGGTAGATGATAAAGATTAGAGAGAGAGAGGGAGGGAAGGAGGGAGATTGATAGAGTCAGCAGTACTCCAGCAAAGAGGCCCACCCCTTGAACTTTAGTCCTATATTCTGTGCCTTGAAAGAACTTTAAGTACATTATTTTACAATAAATACCTAGCCAAAGAACTGTTTGGTCAGTGGAATTTTAATGGCCTCATACAAAGTAAGGATGATGGAGAGACTCAGGTTTTTAAAAGGAATTTCCACATGTCTTGGAAAAGCAGATGGAAGACAGAAGACCTGCATTGTATTTTTCACTCTTTTTTTCTCCCTTAGTGTTTCTGTGCTGAAGAATTTGCTAGCAGAGACAACAGCTTCCTTCTGGCCTTCTTGGATTCTAAACTTGGCTCAGTCTGCTGGTGGACATGTGAGCATCCTAACTTCTGCTTAAGGGCAGAGGTTGTAGTAAGTGAAACTGCAAGACAGTTGAGTACACTTAGAGGCATCACATTCAAACTGCTTCTGTGTCAGGCTGTCAGACACAAATAGGCAGGCGGGCGCCAGCACAGGGGGGATGCATCAACAACCTCCAGGAGGTTCAGGGTGAGCGGTCACTGCATAACCCTCACTTCTAATCTGAGGTAATCTATAATAGATACACCTGAGTTACTAACAGAGGGGGTTTGCAACCACAGCAACAATCCAACCCCTTGAACTCCAATTGCAGACACAATTGCTAGTTTTCACCACGGAGATGAAGGCAAGGATAGAATGAACTGATGCTTTCCCTCTGTCCCTGGCTTTAAAAGGATGAGCAATAAAGCTGTTGAGCAACATCAGCAACAGATCCCCAGTTTAGCAATGTTCCTAACCCTAGAAGTAGCCCAAAATGCCCAACAGACATTATCTCACCAACTCCTGAAGGAGTGACACTGTCAGGAGATTTAGAGGCTCTTTTAAATCTCATGCCTATGGTTCCTGCATCTTTCTCCGCAGTGCATATGCTCCACTCACTGCACCAAGGTGCTCAGATCTCAGCCCACAGAGAGTGACAGTGCAAAGTGCAGTGGAAGGTGTCACATCCCCTTTCTCCCAGCCCAGCAAACAGATGCTGTTTTCTTGCTTCCTCCAGACAAGCACTGCTCTGACAGACATCTGACTAACCCCCAAAGAAAAGCTATATGATGGGTGACAGCCTGGCCTTCATTCCTGCAACAGTACCTCTCCACACCAAAGTTTTGGGCAGATCATCAGCCTAATCTTTGAGCTTCCTGCCTCATGTCACAATCCTACTGTTATTTAAACAGAGTTTTGTATTTAATTTAATTTCCTTGGGTTTGTTTAGCTTTGATAAAGAAAAGGAAATCTTTTCTAATCGGCTCAAAACAAGAGCGTTGACTCAAGACCAAGCTCAATGAGCTATCAGGGGCAACAGGATACTAATGGCCAAAGCAGAAGTCTGAGAAAGAGCCATGGGAACAAAAGCCATTGGAGGAAGAACAACTTGTCCTTTAAGTCTGTGCAGAGGAAGTGGGATGTGGAGAAAAGTTCTGAGTTGAAAAGCAAAAGGGACAGAAGAAGCCAAAGGCCAGCGTGAGCTGAGAGGGAGATCACAAGGTAATGAATTGAGTACTGTGGGCTCTGTGTGTGTGCCATATATGTGCATGTAAATACCTTCTAAGTGTTTGTACATACATACCTATAGAGAAATATGACTGGCTCTATTTTTAGCCAAGCAAGGGTTCTGGGAAGGAATACCAACCTTCAATCACAGAGCATCAAGGAATTTAAACCAAAGTATTGCTGAAGTTGGGAAATGTCTACAGATTACCTCCCAAAAGATGTAATTACACATGCTCAAATAACATCGGTTGATCACCTCATGCTGACTTGGTAACATGTCAATGTAGAATAAAAAGGTTGGTGAAATGAAAAATAGAAAAGGGTCTGCTCTGCTGAACTGGGTCAACAGCCAGAGTTGGAACCTGGCACAGAACCATGAAAATGTTTGGGCCTGAGAAGCAGTCATGCGACAGAGCCTCATCCACAAGTCCTTCCATGAGCTGCAGAGAGCTTTGGCTCATATCCCAGAACAGCTATTTTCAGGCTAGCTAAGGACAGAAGTGCTCCTACAAACCAACAACATAAAGGGTAGGTCCAAGCCATAAAAACATTGTGGGAGCAGTTGAGAAGTTTAGAATACAAAAGAAGTGAAGAAACAGATTAAGAGCGAACAATCGTATCACAATTAGCCCAGTCTCGCGCAGGCACAGCTCCTTATCTACAGCAGGGACACTTCTTATCTAAGAATTCCCATGAAAACCAAAACTGCAGCCATCAGACCCCTTCCAATAATCAGTATCCAGACTTCCAGCAAAACTGCTTTCTCTCACAGCTGTTCGTCCAAGAGCTCCAACTCTTTTTAATCCTCCTCAGCCTACTTGCCCTGATGTTTGTATCTCCATTCACACACAACAGTTGGGTCAGACCTGCCCTCCAACCTAACCCATGCAAAATGCTCAATACATTCTTCCTGCATCATATCTCCTGTTACAGAAATGCTGTTAGAATCATAGAATCATAGAATGGNCTGGGGAGAATATTCAGATTTTAAAGCAGTGCTAGTAAACTTAATTACTATACAGACACCCCCCCACCAAAAAAAAAAAAAAAAAGTTTCTCAGGCTCTTTTCAGAATTTGCAAAGACTGTTATGGGCACTCTTCCCTCTGCTGCCACTAATTTACATTAAGGGCCCTTGGTTGTGCTCAGTCAAAGCTGTCTCTTTGATCAGCACCCAGGTCAAATACCATGAGAACAGCCTTCCAAGAAATGTTCAGCTGTTCTGCCTTCCATCATCCTAAACGTAGGCTCTGCCAATGAAATGCCTAAAGGATTTCATTACCTTTGCTATATTGGGTTCTTTATAGACTTCAAGCTCATCGTTAGTAAATCTTCTCTACACATTTTCCTTTACATTCTCCAAAAAAAAAAAAAAAAAAAAAAAATCTATCCCAGGGCTTTATACAAGTTACTTAGTGGTAATTCTTCCACATCAGATGAGGTCCAAAAACTTCAATCTCCCCAGCTTTGGCCTCTCTCGTGATTTTGGACCTAAAAGTTACCTGCAGAAAAAGTGACATCATTCTCACTTTTAACAAGCCTGAGCTTCCTCTGAGGTGTTCACACCATTCAACATCAAATTTATAATCTAGTGCATTTACTGACTCCCACAAAAGCTTTCCCAAGATGATCTTAAGCTAACAACTGGGGCTTATTTTCATCAAATTTAAGCACTGTTTGGAGTTTAAGTTCGTTTTTTTTTTTATTCTTATTTGCAGAACTTTCTGGTCTCCAAGTCTCTTCTGAGCTGTAATTTTTTCTCTTTGGTGACAGTTAACTCGCCAGCCTGATTAAAAAGGAAATGCAAACCATGTAAATTCACACCACCCTGAGAACTTCACCATCAGCACATTAATCCCTACACACTCACACTAAAAGTACCAGGAAGGATACCTGGATATCTGGAGTACTGTGTACA